>JAXGGA010006334.1:0-70636 GCA_038373865.1 Uloborus plumipes
TAGCAGCATTTAAAGAGAGGACAGATTCAGTATCATTTGCATTGAATCCCGTAGGAAGTAGGGAGCGTTTCAGCTAGCGTCCTCTGGCGGGCGTGTGAGAATTCGTTGCCACTTTCAAACTAGCGCATCCGTAGAACATTTCTCTCCTTCTTTCTACTCCGTGGTTATACTGTTTCATAGCAACCACGTTTTAACAATGGATTTCATATTTAATCACATCAGCGTAAATTTATGTTTTTATGGTACTTGGCAAATAATTTTTGGCAACATGTTAGAATTGTTATTGTTTTTGAAATTTAAAAGAGATCGATCAAAATAAAGTTAGAATTGGGAATGGGCAGCGGTAGAGCCGCTATATAGACAGGCCGAAGCATCAAGCTTAAGTTTCACCACTTTGGATCCAACTTATTAACTTTCACTTTCATTTTTCATTGTTGAGGAATTAGGGTTACCAGAGCAAAGTTTCGGGACATTGCCAAGCTTTGTTAATTTACGTAAAAAGTTACCAAAAAGCGATAACTGGCCAGAAAAGACAATCCTCACACACGCGCTGGATCCTAAGTGGTAATCTTGATGCGTCGGCTCGTCTATATAGGGGCCTGAGGCCGCGGTTGTCCAATCGGTTAGTCGTCGGACTCGTAACCGGAGGGTCTCGGGTCGATCATTTAGCCGCCGATCAAAGATCCACCGTCTTCATTAATGGTTGCTGGGGGACGTTAAAAATGTTCGTGGTCACAAAATCCTCCAAGTGAAACGAAACCTCTGGGGTGTGCTGGGCCAAGGGTTTACTCGGCCCTTGGGCCTGGTTAAAAATGAACAGAGCGCTCTTCAGGGCCCCATCCCGGTTAAAAAGCGAGTTGTGGTATGTACGGGGGGGAGGACCTGGAGTGTGAAGTGAAGTGAAAGTCAAAACCAACTGGAACCAAATGCGTACTGGAGAACAGAGACTCTGCATCCATTCGCATCAAATCCTCCCGCGCCTTCGGCGCCAAATGAAATGAAATTAGGTGTGATTTTACGGTGAGCATGGATTAAATAAGGTTGTGTTTTTTAAAATAAATTACGGCTGTTTTGAATGCGTAATTGCAACCAAAGGCTCAAAATTGCTTTTCAAGTTTATCTAAATAAGTACTTCGCACTTTAGAAAAAAACACGAGTTTACAAACCTCTTTTTTTTTAACTCCGGTAAACTTGGGGGTCTGGGGTTTTTGGCCACGAGGAATCACGAGGTTTGGTTTTTCTAAATGTATTTATCAAAAATATTGAACTTCAACACACTTCAATCTTTACACTGCTCACTTTGTACCATTTCTTTAATTGTATAATTTTTATTATCAATTACATTTTATTTCCTATGACTTTTCAAACTTAATCTTTGTATAGAATAGTTCCCTTTCCAAGCTCTAACTTTGTTTAGAATAGTTTACAATGGTGCACTTTAACCGGTTATCTTTTCAGCAATAGTTTCACAAATTTTCTTATGGCATGTATTGTTTTGATAAATCACAATTGAAAATTTAAATCTTCGAGTTAGCTTCGATACCTGTTTTCCTCGAGCGGAGCTCGGTCACCCGCTGGTAATATTTAAAAAGACATTTTAAAAGAAGAAACAAAAGCAGCAATTAACAGAAACTGGGAAGCTGGGAATAATTTTAAAAACTTAGCTTTTTGTTCTTGAGATTGTGAACGATGTAATC
Organism: Uloborus plumipes; assembly: GCA_038373865.1. Taxonomy (NCBI): domain Eukaryota; kingdom Metazoa; phylum Arthropoda; class Arachnida; order Araneae; family Uloboridae; genus Uloborus; species Uloborus plumipes. Next base: position 1,698 of record JAXGGA010006334.1, read on the forward strand.
TTTACTAATATTATAAAGAGAGAGGGTAAATTTTGTAGGGGTAATCTCCGGAACCACTGTACCGATTTAAAAAAATTTTGCTGAATATTAAAGGTACATTCTCGGATTGAAACATGGGCTTATGTTTGAAAAGATTCGATAAGCGATTCTTTTTTTATTCGAATTTAAGGCAATTTTCACATTAATCGCCGAGGGTTAAAAATTACTTGCACATGTTAATGTTATATGGGTCATTCTACGCTATTTGAATTCAGACGGCCAATGGAAAAACTTCATGTAAAACTGATTTTAATAATGTTTTTGCATGCTGAAGCATTACAGACTATTATCTTTTATATGGACCACCCAATTAATTCACTGCAATTATTTTATTTTAGCATTTACAGCCGAAAATAGTCATAAATGTATACTCCCCTGGCATGTTCAAATACTAGTTTTTATACAAACATGTTCGACGCTCAATTTTTGCTAACGCGGCATAATGTTTTTTGCCATAATCATACACTTACATTAACAGAGAAACCAATTTCATCAGTAAATATTGAAAAAATATTTATTATTATTAAAAAAAAATACACTTTTCAACGGGCCATATCAATAGTGTCACCTCCCCCTGGCGAACTTCAAAGACTGAAATTTAGTATAAAAAATGCATAAGAATAATGTTGATTGCGAATAACCAGTGTAATACTGAGTAAAGTTAAAAGCAAGCTAAGAGGTTTTAAAAAAATTCGAATATTATTGCATCGGTTCTTGTTGAAAGTGCCTCAAAGCTTACTGCGCCAGTCGCTGTAGTATTTCCCCTGGTATGTATAACTTTTGATATTTCATCGTTACATAAGTATGCGTATGTAAAATGTAATGCTTATTGTGTGCAGACATCACGGTTTACTTGAAGTTCTGGTAAGAAGAACGCGTGATGTTGTTTTTATAGGTAATGTGTGATTTTGTCACTTCTCTGGCGTCACTCCCCTGGCATTTTTGTTCAAAAAAAGGGTAAATATACATTAAAACTGTGATATAAGCATAATCAATTTCATTTTTAATCCTAATTGCCCCTGTGAAAGCAATTTGAATGAACGTAAATAATGCGGGAAGTATTTTTATTTGGGATCTGCGGTGCGACTTGTATGCAATATATCGTGTTTTCAGGATTAAATTTTTCATTTTATTACAACGTGAAATTTTTTTTTGATTACAGGTCTTATAGAAATGAGTCTATACTATCATTTTACACCGAAAAATAATTGAAATAATTGTAAATCAAACCAGAATTCCGCCAATAGTGTCACTCCCCTGGCAACGCATTTTCCCCTGGTATCGATAAACCCCCCAAAAATTGAAATTTCGTCTGGCCCTTACCACTACAATCATAAAAATAGCGGCTACTAGTGATATAATGAGTGTGAAATTAAACAGATTATTTTTTCTTTGGGGACACAAAAAACGCATTGATCGTAGAATCACCCATATATCGTTGGAAGCAGAATCATTTTTTCCGTCCTATGCAATTTGTTTCGATTCTCTAACTTAAACACAACGCGAGTTATTTAATTTGTAAACTTGCCTTTTTCAAGGCTTCGCCCGATTTCAAGCAATACTTGATTCATAAAAACCATCAATAAAAAATAAACTAATTATTCCTTAGTATTGTTTTTTACGCCATTGGATAGAGCGATATTTTTAACCCCAGAATTGATTCGACTTACAGTCGAAGAACCAAGCTTTTATCTCCACTAGAAAAAAAGTTAAAGCGTTTGAATTTTGAGTTCGAAAACTTCTTTTCTAATCAAATTATTAACGTTTTTTTGCGTTGCTATAGCTACGTCTTTTAAATGTATTGTTGATTCCCTCTTTCTTATTTTGTTTCTTGAAAGTATTTTATTTTATGGCGTTTCGATTCCCACCTAGGATAATTATAAAAAGGCAAATAATTCCTTTTAGTTCGGAACAATTGCAAAGATTTTAGCCTTTAATATTTAATTGTGACATAATGTAGCAATTTGATATTTGACAAAAAACGTGCCTTTTAACTTTCAAAAAAATAACGGGGATTATCTTGCTCACTCTAAGCATTATTTTAACACTTAATGCACCTACCTCGAAATTTCCATGTAAAAGGAAGTAATGTGGGGTCCATAACAGATTTTTCGTTCTGAATGCCGGCAAAATATCGACACTTTGATAATCTAATAGGGACTTTTAGACACGCGTCGCTTGACAAAAGTTTTGTTCTCAAGGTAGACCGTGCAAAGCCGGGCAACGCATCTAGTTCTTGATAAAGATCATTAAAAACGGCTACCGAACACACTTTACAATGGCTGCAACTTGTTAATAATAAATTGAAACAATACCAAAGTAATAATTAAACACTAATATTTGGTTAAAATGTTCATTTTCGGTAAAATCAGACACACTTTTTGGACCGTCCCTAAAAAGGGACGTTAGGCTCTAATGGGTTAAAACTGGTTCCTCAGATGTAATGGGAAAAACTTTTCACGGAGAAAATAAAATTATGTTTACCCCCTCCCCCCCACCACCATTCTAATTGCAATTATAAGAATATATTCGTTAAAGCTAAATTAAAAAGAAAAAGGGGGTGGGGGAGCCGATTGTCATATGATTAAAATTAACTCAAATGTCATTAAAGTTCCTGCAAAAACTATTGGGAAAATAGAAAGAGCGGAGTTTTTTCCAAAGATTAAAATTTTCCATTTCGAGAAAGGGGATTTTTTTTTAAGTTCATTTTTCTGTCAGCTTCTTTGATGAGTGAAAATTCGTTTAAGAAGAAACGAAAAAAAAAAAGTCTTTCATGACTTTTTTTTTTTGTTAAATTCATTTCGCTGTGTTCTTTTGTACCTTGGCTAAAAGAAAGTTAGTTTAATAAAAAGTTTTGCATAATTGTGACATTTTTGCGCAAACATTTGCACTTTGTTCTCGGAATTTTAAACTGGTTTTTAATTGTAAGGCATTCGACAATTAGGAGCCATTAAGTAACATCTTTCTAAAAAGTGTTTTGTACTTGAAAAGAATGTTTTGTACATGTACATTTCCAAGGGATATATATGATTATTTTTACAGTGCTTTTTCACAAACTCAGTCACTTTTGTATCGAGTTTTCAACGTTTCTCTTCGGGGTGTTCATAAAAAGAATGTTAAAGAGAACAGAAAACAGCATCAAAATTGCTCAGATATGCTATTTGAGCTTTGTTCACGGTAGACTGAAATGGTAACATTCGATTGTACTTCCTCAGGTTCTAAGAATGTGGAGCTGGTTGTACTGCTTACTTGCAGCTGCCTCATTCTTCATGACGTCCTCATTGGCACAACAGAATTCTTCGGAAATCCCCAAGTAAGTGACAGCCTTTTTCTTTAATACGCTTTTATTAGTTCACATGTATGTATGTATGTATGTATGTAACTCTGAATAAAAGATAAAATTCACGTTCTTTGTAAATATAAAAGTAATATATTGAATACTATTATTAAACGAAAGGCTAAACTACATTACATCTTGATGTATTATAAGTGTTTCAGTTGTTTGTATGTAACTAAATAAAAGCTAAAATTCACGTTCTTTGCAAATACAGGGTGGTTATAAATTAACTTGAGGTGTTTGGAGCCCTCTAGCGCGTAAAGCAGGGCCTGATTAAGATATCACGGGGCCCTAGGCCAAATACTTTTTTTGGACCCCCCATAATGAATATTTTCAATTTTAAGCGTGGGATAAAGCAAATTTAGGCATTGACTACAACAATTTTAGCCATTAGGGGGCCCCTAAATTGTGGGGGCCCTAGGTCGCGGCCTAGTTGGCCTATTCAGTAATTAGGCCCTGGCGTAAAGTACTGGAGGAAACATTGCCAAACTTCCTGGGCACACATATTAGACCATGAGACTTCAATTTCTGCAAATAAAAAAATTAGTTTAAAGAATGGCCACCAGGCGAAATTTTTGCGCTGCAAAAGTGTATTGTTCTGATTATCGAAGAATTAAATGCTACTGAAAAAATATGCATCCATTTTATTGGCAAAAATGGCTTTTTTGTCACAAATGTAGTGCAATATGATCATCATTGTGAAGTTGCAAGAACTGGATACGATGTGCAACATTTTTCACGGCAGAATTGATTTCCATCAGAATTGATTTCTCTGACTTTTAAAGTTACAATATCTTTTAAACTTGCTACATCAAAAACATGTCTTTGATACATAACACTTTTCATCTATCCCCATAACCAAAATTCGCATGAATTGAGATCGGGCACCTTGGCGGCCATACCGGAAATTCTATGGCTATCATATTAAACCTCATTTGCAAATTGCAATAATTTCTTCTTTGTGAAATGGCTTTGTACAGCATTTTTTTCAAATTTGATTTGCGATATTCAGAGTAATACACTGTTACAGCGCCAAATTTTCCCCTGGGGGCGATTTTTTAAACTATTTTTTTTATTTCAAAAATCAAAATCCCATGGTCTAATATGTGCGCCCATGAAATTTGACAACATTTCGCAAAGTACTTCACGCGCTAGAGGGCTCCAAACACCTCACGTTAATTTATAACCACCCTGTATAAAAGTAATGCATTTTTTATTATTATTAATACTAAATGCTAAACTATATTATATAAACTATATTTCTTACATTACATGTTAATGTATTTATTATAAGAGCATCTAAAAGCGCATTTTTTAGTTTTTTTTAAACGAAAGCTTATTTAACCCATTAATGCCTGACATTTTTTTTTTCAACGATACTTTGTATACTGGTTACAAATAGTGTTTAATGAATAGGAAAAATAGTTAAAAAATTATCATGTAAAAATTAAATTTTTTATTTAAGAAAGAAAAATCGTCCCTAAAAAGGGACGCTAGGCACCAGAGGGTACATACTTTTTTACCAAATGTTTTTTTCTGCCTACGATGTAATGTTGAAAATGACAATTTATAAGAAGAAATAAAAGCAGCAATTAACATAAACTGGGAAGTAGATTCAGAGAACAAGGAAATATTGGTGTTGGTTAGTATGAAAGTCAGCAAAGCATTTGTTCTACAAACCTACGTATTACATTTGCTGCATTCCGATAAGCTCTTTTACTTCAATGGGCGCATCTTACCTGAGTCTTATTTAAAGCAATATAACAACTAACCCCATAATACCTAACTCAATCTGGTACTCTTGAGCTCAATGCGTACAGCAGCTTCTAAAATGAAAATGAAGAGCGGCTACCACCATTTTTTAGAGTGAATCAAAAACCGGTAGTTCCCGATATTTGATGCATGGGATCTTTTTCCTTATGCAACGATTGTACTGAGCAACCATATACAGGGTGTCCACTCCAATCGTGGACCAATAGCTAATTTCTAAACCGTTAGAGATAAGCATATAGTTTATTTAGGAAAAAATCTCCAAATTTTGAAAGGAATTTTGGGTCTATTCAATGTTTTTCAAAAAATCAAATTTTGAAAGAGTTACGAAATTTAAATTTTTATACAGCCCCCCAGTCCTATCATTCATATTTAGTAAAACATTCTTGACACTGTAACGTTTAAAACTTAAAAAAAATCACTGTTCTACGATAAAAATTGACCGAGTTATGACGTTTTGAAAAATCAAGATTTTGCATTATTTCATGACGTCATCGAGAGATCACTTAAGGGACCGTACGCGAAATCCTTCAAAATCTTGATTTTTCAAAACGTCATAACTCGGTCAATTTTTGTCGTAGAGGAGTGATTTTTTTTTAGTTTTAAACGTTACAGTGTCAAGAATGTTTTACTAAATATGATTGATAGGACTGGGGGGCTGTATAAAAATTTAAATTTCGTAACTCTTTCAAAATTTGATTTTTTGAAAAACATTGAATAGACCCAAAATTCCTTTCATAATTTGGAGATTTTTTCCTAAATGAACTATATGCTTATCTCTAACGGTTTAGAAATTAGCTATTGGTCCACGATTGGAGTGGACACCCTGTATATTTGGTTCATCAATTTCAATAACTTTCTTTTCGCTGTTGGACAATCGCTTAGCCTTTACAATAGGATAAACTCCATGAAGATTCGATGCAATAGTTATGACATTGCTATTATTCCACCGAACCAACGTAATATTATTTTACCTATCATCGACATTTATTCAAAACTCCCTCTCTTTTCTTTTTTGAACAACGTAACTTTAGTTCACGAGCATTTTTTAATCCGATTCTTGCACAAAACCTTTCTGAGACAAATAATCACGTAGGAACGCAAGAGAAGTAAATAAATTGTCACAGTAGAGATCAAAATTGGCATTCTCAGGGAATTCTGAAATTAAATCTGCACCCCCCCCCCTTTTCCAAACAACAGACACATATGCAATCCTTGAATTCTTCATCAAGGTGAAATGCTAAGCTTCTGAAACAGCTTAGGGCTTCTTCCCCCAACAGTCAGACTAAACAATAATAGACACCTAAATACATAATGGAAAAGTAATTAAATACAACGAATAATTAGTGTATTAAAGGACTATATTTTTGAAATAGCTTTCTTTCAAAATTTACCTTGAGTATTTTTTGTAATTAAAAAAAAAAGAAAATATTTAAGAACGTTGTATAATTAAGTTTATATATTAATTAATTTAATTTAATTAGATTTTTAAAATAAAATAAGTTTTAAAATGACAATTATTATCTGTTTTTCAGTCTAAAAACATTTACTAACTTCTTTTGATATAAATTCTAGATTCTGAGAAAGAAACCAGCAACGGTTAAACAATGCAGCCTTTGGTGTCTAGCGTCCCTTTTTAGGGACGTTCTTAAATTGCTATAAAATCCTTAAAAAATTTAAAATTTACAAAATTGCAAAAAAAGGTAAACTAAAACATCGATCAAAGTAGCACATATATTAAACACAGATAGATTTACTTGTTAATGATTTTAAAAACTTAGCTTTTTGTTCTTGAGATTGTGAACGATGTAATTTTTGATAATGATCATAATCAAATGGCTACAGATCACACTTTACAGGGTTTGGGGTCAAAATGTCGCGGCCGAAATGTCGCGGGCCAAAATGTCGCGGCAAAAATGTCGCCGAGCCAAAATGTCGCGGGCTAAAATGTCGCGGGCCAAAATGTCGCCGGTCCAAAATGTCGCCGAGCCAAAATGTCGCGGGCTAAAATGTCGCGGGCCAAAATGTCGCCGGTCCAAAATGTCGCCGAGCCGAAATGTCGCGGGCTAAAATGTCGCGGGCCAAAATGTCGCCGGTCCAAAATATCGTCTGCCCAAAATGTCGCGGGCCAAAATGTCGCCGGGCCAGAATGTCGCCGGTCAAAAATGTCGCCAGGCCAAAATGTCGCCGGTCAAAAATGTCGCCGGGCCAAAATGTCGCCGGTCAAAAATGTCGCCGGGCCAAAATGTCGCCAGTCAAAAATGTCGCCGGTCCAAAATGTCGCCAGTCCAAAATGTCGCCGGGCCAAAATGTCGCCGGTCAAAAAGGTCGCCGGGCCAAAATGTCGCCGGTCCAAAATAACGCCGGTCCGAAAGGCCGCCGGTCCAAAATGTTTCCAGTCCAAAATATAGCCGTTCCTAAATGACACTAAGTGCATAGTACAGATTTAATGTTTCCAGCAATTCACAAATTCAATGCAGCTTAATTATGTAGCTCAATTTTACTAATAAGCTTATCACGATATGATAAATACACCTGTTTAGTAACTTTTTTTAAACGTAACAGTTTAGAAAATTAGCTTAATTTATTAACAAAAATGTAACTAAATTGATTTCTTCTAACGCTTAAATTATTTAAGTACCAAAATAATGCCATAGTTTATTCAGGGCTGTACTAGGGCCCAGGGACGCTAAATTTCTTCCTTTTTAATACGCTTTTATTAGTTTCACATGTGGGTTTGTTTGTTTTTTGTTTGTTTGTTTGTAGGTATGTAACTCTGACAAGGGGACCTTACAGGTTGTCACTCACCGATTTTGATGAGTTTTATATATTATGTAGAGGGACCCACCCTAAGTATTTTAGCAAAAGGATATGCCCCAATGCGCCTTAGTTTCCGAGATATAACGACGATCCAAAGTTCAGCTCGAAGTTATTATAGAGGTACGGTTGAGCAGTGGTCACAACAGCGGCCGTAGCCCAGTGAGCAAGGTCCCCCACTTCGACCGCTGGAGGTCTGGGGATCGAGTCCCGTGACGTATTTTTTTTTTCTTTAATATCGAAAAAAATTCGATAGTTAATGGAAAATCGTTTAATTATTCATTTTTATTTTATTTATTTATTCATTTAGAAAATATTTTTTTTTTCAATTTTTAATATTGTTAATTCACGGGACTCGATCCCCAGACCTCCAGCGGTCGGAGTGGGGGACCTTGCTCACTGGGCTACGGCCGCTGTTGTGCCCACTGCTCAACCGTACCTCTGTAACAACTTCGAGCTGAACTTTGGATCGTTATATCTCAAAAACTAAGGCGCATTGAGGAATATATTTTTGCTAAAATACTTAGGGTGGGTCCCTCTACATAATATATAAAACTCATCAAAATCGGTGAGTGATAACCTGTAAGGTCCCCTTGTGAGTCAAAGATAAAATTCACGTTCTTTACAAACGTAAAAGTAATATGTTAAAAACCATTATTATTACTAAAGGCTAAACTATATTGCATGTTGATGCATAATAAGTGCATTTGCCATTAGTTCTGAGTAGGGCATCGATCGTCCACAAAATGCATATTATAAGTGCAAGTAAACTTAGCGGATATTCAACAGTTTTCAAAATCTTCTTTTGAATTTGATTTACTCTAAAAGCGTATTTTTTAGTTTTTTTTAAAGTATATTTAGGATTATTTCTTTTTTTCACACTAAGAAATTAAACAAATAAATTTGCTGTAAAGGCTTTTTTTTTGCCTTTTGCAAAAACGGAATACCGTTTAATCACCGCGTAGCCGGCAATTTTCTTCTAGAACATTTTCTTTAAGAGTTATTGGGGACGTTTGAAATCAAATTAGTTCATGTAATTATTGCTTTCTTTGTAACAACTAAGTGGTGGAAGGGGAGGTGAAATTTCAAGAGAAAAAATGGTATTATATTCAACTCCACATTTAAATACTGATTGTAACGAAGGTACAGTACTATGTCTGAGCTGATTAACGCCAGAAATGAATAAGCATCTCTACCTTTAAGATTCTTCTACAAACAAAATTTTGTCTGAATACTTGCATTACTTCTTGATATACATCACTCACAAATAATGAAAAATAAAAAGTTCAATTGCTCTGCTTCCTCGATGATGTGGCGTATCTTCTGAAGGCTTCTTATGGGCCAATTTTTATTTGATTTCGTCTGAACCTTCTTCAGACATAGTAATCACGCTATGCTGAAAACGTTCCATTACATTCTTGCATGTAAAAACTTGGAAGAACTAGCGGCAAAAACCAATCAGCACTGAACCACATATTCGTTGGTATATGTATGTACCGAATTTCATTCCAATTTACGCAGTAAGTTTTGTGGTAGAGTCGCCCCAAAAAAATAAACGATAAAATTGAATTCAGCACACATCAGAACGTGTAAATTCTTCCAAATTGACAATTTTTCACTGATCCAATACTTTCTTTTACACATTTTATGAAGAAGAAAATAAAAACACCTCTATCACTTAAATTATATAGACTTGCTTTCGATCATGTAAGAAATTTTAACAAAAACAAATGTCAAACATTGTATATCTGTCTTATTCATTTCACATTTCTTCAACTTCTTTTTTAACACATAAATTTTCCTTTCGATATCAATTAAACTTGGCTTGAGCTGCTAATCTATTCGTTTTTAAGTTGGTAGATAGCGAGTCACGGTGAAATAAGCTATTGTAAATAAATAACGGACGCTTGTTTGATAACTATTTGTTTCTTGGAAAACGCTCGAAACGGTTACAAGCCGAAAGGGTAATTTTTTTTTTAGTATTTTTCAAAAATTTTAGTCCATTCTATCATTAACGCACACGTTCATCAACAGCAATTAGCAATCTTTTGCTAATTTGGTGTAAAAAAGCCTTTTCATATAATTTAATTTTTGGTACTATCAATGTCGGATCTTCTACATTTTTGTCTGACGACATTTGAACTGGCGACATTTTTGACCGGCGACATTTTGGACAGGCGACACTTTGGACACGCGACAATTTTGACCGACGACATTTTGAACACGCGACATTTTTGACCGGCGACATTTTGAACACGCGACATTTTTGACCGGCGACATTTTGGACACGCGACATTTTTGACCGGCGACATTTTGGACACGCGACATTTTTGACCGGCGACATTTCGGACACGCGACATTTTGGACCGGCGACATTTCGGACACACGACATTTTGGACCGGCGACATTTTGGCCCACGACATTTTGGACCTTCGACATTTTTGCTCGCGACATTTTGGCTCGCGACATTTTGGACCGGCGGCATTTTGACCAGCGACATTTTAGACCGCGACATTTTGGCCCGGCGACATTTTGGACCGGCGACATTTTGACCAGCGAAATTTTAGACCGCGACATTTTGGCCCGGCGACATTTTGGACCGGCGACATTTTGACCCGCGACATTTTGGCCAGCGACATTTTTTCCCAGCGACATTTTGGCCGCGACATTTTGGCCCACGACATTTCGGCCGTGACATTTTGGGCGTATACCCTTTACAGCGGTTATGTGCAGAAATCTGTTAATACAGAATTGAAGCAATACCAAAGTAATAATTGAACACAATTATTTGGTTGAAATGTTCATTTTTGGAAAATTCAGACTCACTTTTTGGACCGTCCCTAAAAAGGAACGCTAGGCATTAATGGGTTAACAGTACTCGCGTACTGTACTGGAACATTTGGAATGAAATCTTTCTTAAACCCATAAACTCAAAATGCAATGTACATAACATAACACACATGGGTGATTTACTAAATAATAACAATGTCCTGTCAGATAAAACCAACATAAGAATATCAGGAGTGCCCCCCCCCCCCCAAGCTCAATGCCGCAAATCTACCCCTCCCCAAAATTTTCACAACTCTTATGCTTTTTATTTTTATTTTTACCTTTTTTTTACTTTATTACTTTTTTTAAATGTCAGTTATTTATTTATTTTTTTAAATTATAGTTATTATTTTTTTTATAAGTATTAATTTTTTAAAAGTTTGAATAATGCGTAGAGTAGAATCGCTCTTTTTTCCTTCCAGACATTTCAAGCACACACACACGCACAAAAAAAAAAAAAAAAAAAAAAAAAAAATACATAAATAAACAATAATAAATAAATAAAATAAATAATTTAAATAGAAAAATTAAATTAATGAAGGAATTCGTTGCCATAACAGCACTCCGAATCATCGGCTTCCGTCCCCCCCACCACCCAGACCACCACCCCCCACACATTTGGATTCTTACGCAGGAAAATAACGACGTCATGCGCAGAGCGATGAGTGTTCGCAAAATTCTCATTGGTTTTGGTGTCTCGATTCGTGTTTTTCTGCGGTGTTTTGTTTTCCATGAAATGTTTTCGTAATTTTCAAATAAATATTTTTTATTTATTTATCATATTGTTTCAAATGTTTAAGTTGAAACCTCAGAATAGTTGTTCCGTTTAAACTTTTTGTAAAAATGGCTTTAGAGGAAAAGCGACAAAATATTGAAAAATCATGTCATCAGTACTTGAAAGTAAATTTAAAAAATAGCTTTTGGAGTTGATAAGGATGCATTCAGCAGTCTAACAAAAAGTACGGAAACTTGATTGACATTATAAGACTGATAGCAGATTTTAGCACATATTTATGGGAACAAGTTTTTTGTGACAAATGTATAAAAAGCGCTTGATTTTATTTTTGAAAAATGAACCGAGCCACTTGTTTTCAGAAACTGAAGTTTTTGCAGTTAATTTTGACTATACCAGCCACAATTGTTTTTGTAGAGTGAATATTTTCGGACATAAAAATAATTAAGGGCAACACAAGGAATAGAATGACAAATTAGCGACTTTCATATCTTATTTTGATATCCATAGAAAAAGAAAGTGAATAAAATGAAACAAGACACCACTTTCAATTTTTATGAAAGTCACGGATATTTTCACCACAATGAAAGAAAGAAGAATGTGGATTTTTTACAGAATTAGATGAATATCTTCGTATATATGTTTATACTAGGGACTACGTAAATATCATTCATATTCATACTGTTTTAATACGATTAACATCATACCGATCCATTATTATGTGCTTTGGTGTGTTTAAGCAAAAAAAAAATTGGGTCTTTATTAAAGGTTTCGAAATTAGTTGCTACTCGCCAGTGGCGAATAAAAATTTATTTTTGGCGATTAAAAAGTGTGATGTTGGTCGCCAGTATGTTGACCTACTTTTTTCCTGAACAAAAATCGATTATGAAAAGAAAATGGCCACCATCATCGTCACTGGCGGTCAATCGGAGGAAATCGGCCCATCTGCTGCAATAAACATTTAAATTCAAAATGAACAATTTTATTTTTCATAAAAGGTTTGCAAGTTTTGTTTAAAGTATGTACACTTTTTTTATATATATATAGTACTTTAGTTGCAATTTATGCAAGTACATAATATAATATTACTGTATGCAGAACAAAGTGGAGTAGGATATTCTTTTTGAACGCTGATGAAAGTGGCCACCAAGAACACCAAAGTGGCCACTCACTTTTTTGGGTTTAATGGTCACCGGCCACTATCAAATTTTCTTAGTCTCAAGCTTTAGGGCCCTGCTCCACATCAGCGTAAAACGCGACCGAATCTGAAGGCAGAAACCGAAAATCCGGCATTTTGCTAGTTGCCCCCTATTTTGCTTTTTTCACTTGATTTTTTGTCATTAAGTAAAGGGTATTTTCTCACTTCTCTTTTAAATATTTACCAAATGTACTTTCGTTCATGCAGTATAGCAATGGCGGCCGCCAAGGCTAGAAATGTTTACATCTCACGATGAATTTCTATTGGCTGTTGGATAAATTAAAAATCCAAAATTTTTCGGTCCTCTATTACGCCGTGAATACGCCGCGTAAAAAGGAAAGTACCCGGATTTTCGGTTTCTGCCTTCAGTTACGGTCGCGTTTTACGCTGATGTGGAGCAGGGCCCTTAAGGCCCGGTTTCCTAGGAGTGAAATCGTCGATCTCTGGCGAGGCGACAGACGCCGCCGCCTTCTGCGCATGCGCCTGAGCCGCAGAGTGACGTCGCTTCATGCCACGCTCCAATCAAACTGGTTCTGATTCCAGCGTGCGTCGCGCCCTTCCTCAGCGACGATTCTATTAAACCGGGCCTTTAATCTTTATAAAATGACGTCAGTCTGGCGCTATATGTTTAATGTCGGAGTTAAGTTGACTTTCACCTAGTACATAATACTCTGTACCGCAGAAATACGAGGTGGAGTTTCTTCTGCACCAGACGTGGGAGGACCCCCGGCTGCGGTGGGACGACGGCGGGCGGTACCGGTACCTGAACGGGATCTCGCACTTCGGGGCCCTCTGGACGCCCGACATCTACTTCATCAAGCACGGCGAGTTCAAGGCGCCGCTCGCACAGGTCCACATGGCCCTCAAGATCTTCAACAACGGCTCCGTCCGATATATCACCAGGTGAGGCCGACCTCCCGTACAAAAGCCCCTATATAAGAGTCGCTATAGAGACAGGCCGGGCCGTGGTAACCAGATCGGTAAAGCGTCGGACTCGTGTTCGGAGAGACCCGGGTTCGATCCCAGACGTTCAAAGATCCACCGTCTTGATTAATGATGGCTGGAGGACGTTAAAAATATCGTGGTCACAAAGTCCTCCAAGTGAAACGATACCTCTGGGGGTGCTGGGCCAAGGGGTTTGCTCGACCCTTGGTCTGGTTCAAAAAAAGAACAGCGCCACAAGAAAGTTTTGGGACAATGCCAAGCTTCGCCAAATTCACGTGCCGCTAATAAAATTGCTCAGAGAAAAATTACTAAAAGACGATAACTCGCCAAAAAAGACAACACTTAAGAGAGAAGTCAAACACTGAAACACGCACTGGATCCAAAGTGGTGAAACTTAATCTTGATGCGTCGGCTCGTCTATATAGGGGCCTTACCCTAGATAGGCGAGCCGATGCATCAAGATTAAGTTCCACAACTTTGGATCCAGCGCGTGTTCGAGTGGTTGTCTTTTCCGGCAAGGTATCGCGTTTTGGTAATTTTTTGCTCTGGGCAATTCTTATCCTCACATGGATTTGGCAAAGTTTAGCAATGTGCCAAAACTTTTTTCTAGTAACCCTAGCTCGCAACAATGAAAAATTGACAGAAAAGTTCATGAATTGGATCCAAAGTGGTGAAACTTAATCTTGACGCGTCGGCCTGTCCATATAGCAGCTCCATCCCGTATGAAAGAGCAAATTCAAAGTTCATTACTGCACTCAAACTGCCAAATGCTACGAAAAATCGCTACAAAACTACCATTTTCTTCTTCTTTTTTTACAAAAAAAAGTCACAGTGATTATTTAGATAATATTGCTTCTGTGCTTAATAGTGTTCCGTAGTTTTGTCTAAAAATAAACAAAACTGATATAGGGAAGACAGACCAGTGAATATGCAAGCAAATTTTCAATTTAAAAAATTCATAGCGTCGGAAAAAAGTGGCATTTACCACTTGACAGTAAAAACACTTCAGATGATACACGCAGTATTGAAAAAAAAGTTGAGAGAGCTTTTATGGTTTTGCTTTGGGTTTTTTAAACGAGCACAAGTACCCAGACCCAATGAACAAACACCCCTAGCAGGGAGCAAATGCAGCATTTTCTAGTCATTTTCTTTCGTTAAATGTGTAGAAAGGAGTTACTTCTGCTGATTCATCTAAGAAAAATGCTTCAAAACCTTATTTTTTAGGAAAAATACGAGGTGTTTATTTACTGGAAGTGTTCATTCACTGGCCGGTATACCCTATACGACTTTCTTCTTTCTTTTTTCTTTAAGTCTATTAAAACCTGTAAAGTGTGACCATCTGTCTAATTTGACAACTTTTGTCTTGTACATTTCTTAAGCAATTGCGATTGCTTATTGCTTTCACTTGATTGTTGCAGTTTCATTGATTGTTAATTTAATTTCTATGTTTATAATACACACACACACACACACACACACACACACTTCCAGGCCACCGCCCAGGAGGAAGGGCATGCCGGGAGGTGCAAGATGCTGTTATTGTCCTCACGAAAATAAAATTGATATTGGGAGGCAGGAACCAATTGCAGAAACAAGAAAACCCACCTGTAAAAGGGTCCAGAGATGGGCGTATTTGTATTCGTAAATTCGAATCCGAATTTGATTCACAACATCTTAACTTGTCAAGCTGAATGCGAATACATTTGTATTCACAAATGTGAATTCGAATTGATTCATATTTGCAAGTGTGAATCCGAATACGAATTTTGAATTCACACCTATGAATACGAATCCGAATCTATTCGGATTCACACCTATGAATCCGAATCATTTCGGATTCACATCTATGAATACGAATCCATTTGGATTCACACTTGGATTCACTAAAAAATTCCATTCAAAACTCAAATATAAGCAAATAAATAATTGCTTGACTGTGCTTCGACCTTCATTCGTTTGTCTGTACCTCGCTATCGGTCGAGTTTTGGGGTTTCTCACCTAGATATTTCTAAAGTATCCACTCCTCAGGGGCCCTACTCTGTAACTTCCTGGAACTTCCAGTGACGTCTATTACTCCCTCACGACAAGCAAGAACCGCCGAAAAAGTAGTCGCTTGTCAAATTTTGCGCTACTCTGAAAACTCTAAATGTGCCCAAGCGAGAATTTTCTCTCCTTCTACCGCGTATAGAGAAGGAAAAACGATTGACCAATCAAATGACACTATATCTCACTCGCGTTACATCAACATTCGCGCGTGCATTGCTTTAACTTTCTGGTTTAGCTTTGCCTCCGAAATAGATGGCAAAAAGATTCGAGAGCCAAATATTAAAAGCATTCGGCAGATTAAGATGTGTTTCAGGAATTTAGAAATATTAGAATTTTAAATCGCAATTAGTACATCTTTTCAAATACATACGAGCGTCGAGCGTATAAGCTTAAACGAAGTAAAGTGTCGAAATACATTATACGAATTCATCTCAATGTATCAAATGATTCGACTGAACATTAAAAAATTTATAATTACTTTCAAAAAATAATACTAAAATTTAAAAATATTTGTTAAATTAAATCATTTAACTTCATGACTTTGTTTTCGTGTCTTTGTTTTTAGCGATATTTTGACTTAATCGCAATAACAGTTTAAAATTCTGGCTTTAATTACTATTAATTCAAGTAAAAGTCCCCTTTTTGCGTTACTCATTCTTGTTTTCGTAATAATAGTTACATTTTCAGTCTTTAAAATGAGCTTCCAAATCACATGTCTGGGCAGGGTAGGTTAAGGCATAGGTATATAGGGCACAGGCCCAGGGCACCAACGTTTGGGGGCCTTAAATCTATCTAAAGTTTTTAAAATGGAGAAATTTCATATTGCATTATGACAAGATAAAAAATAAATTTAAAATACACTCTTTCGAAAAATTCAAATCTAAAATATTTTACTACTTCATTATATTGTTTTTTTTAGGGGGGGGGGGCAGCACATAAAGCTCGTGCTCTATATCCTACAAAGTCGTGCCCTGTGTCTAGGTATCTCTTTTTCAAAATGTGTATTTAAAACATTTGTTGTTTAAGAGGGGTAAAATTAGTGCATGTGCTGTGCTTTTTGCAATGATTTTGATAGAGTCAATTTTGCTTTTCACTATATTTTGGCCTTTTCGCAATAAGATATATATATTCACTCTCTAAATATTAAGCATAAGTCCCAATTTTTTCGCAATGCAGAAGAGAACAAAAAGTACTGTCAAGAACTAAACGAGCCTACTTTCCCGTACATCGACATCGGCATTCTAGCATCTGATCATTATTCTCTTGATTATCTGAGACTAAAAATTATGTCAAACATACCTTTTTAGCACTTAAAGCTGATTTCTAAAAGCAAAATATACCCCTCTCATCAGATGAAATAGACACATAAAAAGTAAATAAATGAATAAATAAAGTTTTGTCGCACCTTTTAAAGAATGTAACTGTTACAGTTCTTCCGTAGAAAAATTCCTCAATCGTTTTCAAAAAAAAAAAAAAATTAAAAGTACAAAGTACATCAAAACACATTTTATCAAAGAAAGAAAAAAAAGAAAAAAAACTCGTCCGTTGATAAAATGTCTCGAATTTCACTTTTAATCCGTTGCCAGTTGTTAAATATAAATAAAGAATAAAATGCCCTCGTGAATGAAACATTTTTGTTACAAAAAAAATCGTCTGCCAAAAAAAAAATAATAATAATAATAAATAAAATAAAACAAATGAATAAATAAACAAAAAATCGTCTGCACAGTCAGTCATTTTTTTTCTGAGCCTGCATTTCCGCCATGTTTGCGGAGTCGGAGTCGGAATCAGAGTCCTCACAGAAGATTATTCAGAAAAGTACTTTACAAACATTATTTATCAAAACCATTTTCTTACAAAGTTAGTTTGAAGGAAATCCGACTTTAAGTTCAGGATCAACATTCAACTTAAATTCCCCGTAGGCGCTAATGTTAAATTTTTTTCTGAACGGTTCAATATTGAACGAAAAATGGTTCAAATCAAAAAGCGAAATATGGGAATGAGCCTCTCCGAGATCTTTCAAACAAAAAAAAGTTTATTCCATTCGGATGGTTCACTCAGAAGTTATTAGGTGGGGAAAGGTTGCTTGAACGGTTCAATGTTGAACGAAAAAATGTTCAAATTGAAAATTTAAATACGGTAATGAAGTATCCTTGCTGAGATCCTTCGAACAAAAAAAAAAGTTTATTTAAATCGGACTGTTCACTCAAAAGTTATTAGGGGTGACAGCTTGCTTGAGCGGTTCAATGTTGAACGAAAAATTGTTCAAATCGGAAATGTAAATACGGGAATGAAGTATCCTTGATAAGATCTTTCGAACAAAAAAAAGTTTGTTCAAATCGGACTGTTCACTCAAAAGTTAGCATCGCGGGACAGGTTGTTTGAACGGTTCAAAGTTGAACCAAAAATTGTTCAAATCGAAAAATCAAATATGGGAATGAGCTGTACTCGCCGAGATCTTTCCAACAAAAAAAAGTTTGTCCAAATCGGAATGTTCATTCAAAAGTTATTAGGGGGGGGGGACAGACAGACCGACCGACCGACCGACACACAAATTCCCCATCTCAATACCCTACTTTCAAATTTTTAATTTTTCGATATTCATTTTACCTTTTTATTTTTTTAACTTGGCGATATTTTTTGGACTTGGCGATATTTTTTAGATGCATTAAGCTACTTTTAATACTTTTTTCGTCTTTCTTTTATTTTTAACGGGAAAGTAGGCTAAAAATGGAGATCCTAAATCACATGTTTGCGGATTTTCTTTCAAAATGCATTTAAAACACTTTATGTTGCAGAATTGAAAGAAACAAATTCATGTTTTATGATTTTGCTATCATTTTAAGATTTGAAAAACGAAGGTTCAATTATTCTGTGTGGAAAAATTAAAATTGAATACGATACAATGAAAACGAAATGACCCCCCCCTCCCGGTAGAAAATAGAATTTGAGTAAAGAGCTCATTTTATTAAAGGAAATGTACCCCCTCCCCCCGGGTTAGATCGACACCCTGGTTAAGTAGATACATAAATTCAAGTTTTGGGCATACCTTAAAGTAATTTCAATTTGCAAAATTTTGGCCAATTAATCAGTAAAATAAGGATGATTATAGATAATCGGCAAAGTTGCAGAATTCCAATTACTGCCGATAAATGGATGCCTCCCAACATCAAACTCAAAATAAAGAAAAAATCTTTACTCTCAATGTAAAAACATACTACAACACACATTTGTACAGAACTTATAAACATTATGGCACACTCCGCGTTGAGAAAAAATGGAATAAACAAACAGCTTCTCACTGCCGAGGAAGACAACTCACGTCTTCTTACCCTGTCGTAGACTTCTCGGCGCGATTCTAGATACCTAAACTTAGAAGTGACTTTGAGATTAGCGATTGTTTGCGTCTCACGAGATGTGACGTCACGGGGCACAAAAAACCTGTATTCTCGGGTTTCACTATATTGACGATACAATTAGAGTAGGGCCCCAGGATTGGGGAATACAACCGGCTAAGTTTCAACAGCGATAAAAATTGGAAATTTCTCACCAAAGTACAAAATGACGTTGCAAATCTAAAACACGCTTGCACGTTTCAGAAGTCCAACAGTTATTTATTTATGTTTGCGTTTTAAGTTGAATTTTAAAGATAATCCAAGTGCGAATCCAAACGGATTCATTTTCATAGATGTGAATCCAAAATGATTTGGATTCATAGGTGTGAATCCGAATAGACTCGGATTCGTAATCATAGGTGTGAATTCAAAATTCGGATTCGGATTCACATTTGCAAATACGAGTCAATTCGAATTCACATTTGTAAATACAAATGCATTCGCATTTGGGTTGACACGTTAAGATGTTGTGAATCAAATTCGGATTCGAATTTACGAATACAAATACGCCCATCTCTGAAAGGGTCCTATCGCAACTCAAGATTGCGAAAAACCAATTATTCAAGATGTTAAAAATTCAAATTTTTGTCATTATCCTCTGCAAATTGACCACCAAAGTGCTGAACCGCAAGTATTGAACTTACACAGGGGGGTCTGTGCACTATAGGGTGGGCCGAAAATATATATATATATTTTTTTTTTCAATGAGGGAGAATGCGGCAAAGGTGCCATTGGGAAAGTCGAGTGCACATAAAAAATTTGAAATTTTTTTGGTCAATTTCTTGACTTGCCGCAAATACGTTAAAGTTTTAAACAAATGCAGTTTTTTCGAGATTTTTAGCAAATTATTAAAAACTTTTTTTTTTCTACTTTCGGTAACGGGTAGGACGGAAAAGGCACAGAAATTCCATGAAAAATTTGAGGTCTGTGGTATAATTCCTTCCTTTTCCACAAATGCGTAGAAGATGTGCAATTTCCTGTTCCTTTCCACGCTTTAAACTCAATTTCGTCAAATCGTTAAAATGCTGTTTTCGCCGCACTTATCTGAAATAACGGCATTGTCTGTTCCATATGATGCATTTTTAGATGTTCGGTGCTGAACATTTTTGAAAATAATTTCCTAAAAATCTTCAAAAGCTGTATTTTTTTTCCAAACTTCAACGCAACTGCTGCAGATCAAGAAATTGACCAAAAGATTTCAATTTTTTTTTCTGTGCATTTTGCTCCACCAATCGCACCTTTTCCTCATTCCCCATCATCGAAAAAAAATGTCATTTTCAGCCCACCCTACGTACACACGAATACACAGTTTCACAAAAGGTTTTTACTCTTGAAAAATGCAACGGAAATTAAAATTAATTTCTCACACTCATGGCTTAAATTATCTTAACCCATTAATGCCTAGCGTCCCTTTTTAGGGACGGTCCAAAAAAAGGGTCTGAATTTCCCCAAAATGAACATTTCAAACAAATAATAGTGTTCAATGAGTACTTTGATATTGTTTCAATTCGTTATTAACAGATTGCAGCACATAACCATTGTAAAGTGTGTTCTGTAGCAGTTTTAATATGATCTTTATTAAAAATGACATCGTTCACAATCTCAAGAAAAGAAGCTAAGTTTTCAAAGTTATTTTCAGCTTCCCAGTAAATGTTAATTGCTGATTTTATTTCTTCTCATAAAATGTCTTTTTAAATATTATATCGTAGGCAGAAAACAATTTTAGTAAAAAAAGTATGTACCCTCTGGGGTCTATCGTAACATTTAAGGGACGATTTTTCTTTCCTTAATAAAAAAATTATTTTTTACATGATATTTTTTTTATTACTTTTCATGTCCAATAAATACTGTTTGTAACCAGTATACAAAATATCTTTGGAAAAAAAATGTCAGGCATTAATGGCTTAAATAATCTTGAAATCAAAGCAATATTTCTGTGAACAGAGCAAAACCGTTTTCTTTAGCTCAGTAATTGATAATAACTTCCTTCTTGTTGTTACAGGAGAAGCATGATTTTAAATTGTCAGGGGAATCTCCAGATTTTTCCTTTCGATAATCCTAAGTGCCCTTTTGCTATTGAGAGCGGTAAGTACTTTCAGCTGTTTGTTTTGTGAGAGTGAAAGCTTTTACGCATGCTCTTGAGTGTCGCTGCCTTTTCACTTTTCCAGTATCATGTTCGAAAGATCCTGGTTTGACAGATGATTATGAAAATCGAAACCGGATTCAATACGTTAGGGCCCTGCTTCACATTGACGTAAAGCAGAAAAATAAAGCAGAAACGTAAAATGGATTAATGGCCCTACTCCACATCAGCGTAAAACGCGACCGAAACCGAAGGCAGGAACCGAAAATCCGGGTACTTTCCATAGGAACACCATTGAATCCATTTTACGCTTCTGCCTAATTTTTCTGCTTTACGTCGATGTGGAGCATGGCCTTAAGGCCCTTGCTCCACATCAGCAGAAAACGCGACCGAAACCGAAGGCAGAAAACGAAAATCCGGGTACTTTCCATAGGAATACCATTTCATCCATTTTACGTTTCTGCTTTTTTTTTCTGCTTTACGTCAATGTGGAGCAGGGCCCTTCTCGACATCAGCAGAAAACATGAGCGTAAAGCAGAAACGTAAAATGGATTAAATGGTATTCCTATGGAAAGTACCCGGATTTTCGGTTTCTGCCTTCAGTTTCGGTCCCGTTTTACGCTGATGTGGAGCAGGGCCATAAGTGGTGTTCCTATGAAAAGTACCCGGATTTTCTGTTTCTGCCTTCAAATTCGGTCGCGTTTTCCGCTGAGCAGGGCCCTTAAAGCAGAGTTTCCCAACCTGTGGTGCGCGTACCATTGGTGGTACCCGACTTGCTAGTAGGTGGTCCTCGAAAAAAAATGTAATGGTGTACATGAAAGATAAATAAAAATGTGGAAAGTTTTCCAGTAGTTTATGAAAATTATTTTAATAATATACAATTAAGGTGTTAATATATGCAGTCGATGCTTAAAAATCCGTCAATCAATATCGTTTAGCTTTCAGAGCATACTTTAAGTTATCAGAGTACTTTTGCTATCAGTGAATTTCAAAGAATTATGTTCTCCAAAACAATCGCAAATATCTCATTAAGTATATTTTATAAGAGTATTCGGTAATGATAAAAGAATAATTTTTTTTTATGCTTTTTTTTTTTTTTTTTTTGAAAACCGTTTGTAGGTAACGGAATATGGCAAAATAGTACATTAATTCAAAACTTAGAACAAACACATAGTTAAAGTGAATAAATTATTTCAGTGACTTTATATCCGGTACAACGTTTTGGTTTGTTTCGATGGAATTTCTTTCATTATCTGATGTGCAAACCTGATGTGCCTTAACTTCAAAACTGGTGTGCATTATCTGATGTGTGTGGTCACCTAATAAAATGTTTGATTCAAATAAACACTCGTAATTGTTTTAAAAAAAAGTAACAAAATGCAATCATTTTTCCAAAGTGGTACAATTATCCGTGATGTTAAACCAAGTGGTACGTGAGCTGAAAAAGGTTGGGAAACATTGCGTTAAAGTATGAGAGCTTTAGTTAGTGTTTTATGATGTTTGATATGAAATCTTTGTTTGACATATATATATTATATATATACATTCTAGATTATTACCCGGCGTTGCCCGGGTGCTAATTATAGATCCATTATAAATGTTTTTAACTTATTTCATGCTAAAATGAAATAGGTGAGCCTTCAATTGATAATTCATTGTTAATCGCAAGCTTTGTTGGAAAATACTCATATTTAATTGTGTTAAGTTTTATCCATTTCTATGCTTAAAGAATTATCTCTATTACTCCATCTATTCAAAATTGAAAGAAAATGGCCATTTTGAGACGATAATTTGAATTTTGAGCTTTTTGGATTTTTTTTTTAAATTTCAAAACCCCGTCTATTTGAATTCAGTACATCAAGGAACCTCTGTGCCAACTTGATGAAAATCCGACGAAAACTGGATTTGCTTAAGGAATTAACATACAAATATATATAGATACATACATCCATTTTTATTTATATAGATTTGTTTGTATGTTTGTTCCTTACACAAATCCTGTTTTCGTCGGATTTTCATCAAGTTGGCACAGAGATTATTTGATGCAGTAGAATTCACATAGGCGGGGTTTTAAAATTTAAAAAAAATCCAAAAAGCTCAAAATTCAAATTTTTTGTCTCAAAATGGCCATTTTCTTTCAATTTTGAATAGATAGAGTAATAGAGATAAGCCTTTAAGCATGAAAATTGATAACATTTAACCCATTTAAATATGAGTATTTTCCAACAAAGATTACGATTAACAATAATTTTCAATTTAAGGCTCTCCTATTTCATTTTAGCATGAAATAAGTTTGCTATGTTGTATTAGGGTCATTTTCAAAATTTGCTTACATTTGCTGTCCGGAGGGTAAAAAGACGATTTTGAAGCACAACTTATATTTTAAATTCAATGCGGACAATTATTTTCTGCAAGAAATACCTCCAAATAAATTCTATCATCAAACAAATTTTTGAAATTTATTTATTTATTTTTATATAAGTCTTTAAAAATGAGAATCAAGGCAAAACCGCTTGTCCATTTCCAATTTTCGCAAGTTCAACTATTTTTTTAATATACTTAATTGTATAAAAAAGTATATACAACGAATTATTTTTATATATTGACTATTAGTATATGATATTCATAAAAAATATTGAGAAGAATAATTTTTTTTTTCTTAAGAAATGTATGAATATATTTTATCCGGCAGTTCTTGTCAAGTCCGTTACCCTAAGATTATTTTAGCTGAAAAAGGTATTTATTGCAGTCAAAAGATGGTAACACGTATTCAGTTAACTTAACAAACTATTGACGTAACTATTTCGTACCATTTTATTTCCCTGAGTCGAGAAGTATTGCTGTGGCGCTTCGCACAAAATTTCTTCCAGGTGCGTATTTTTATTGTTTGTCAAGTCTGTTACCAAAGATTTTAGTATTAATTTTTACTTTTTCTCAACTTTTACCCCAAAATATTGTTTATTATACAACTCCAAGAAAATGCATACTGTTGTTTAATTTTTAAATTCGACAACCAAGCCATAACTTGACAGTTTGGTTGAAATGTCAAGTCCGTTACTGGTCAAATCCGTTACCGAAAATCAAGTCCATTACCATAAAGTTTTTTATCAATATTTTAATGATCACAAACAATCGTTTTAAGCTTCATGGACGCAAATAATTTCAAATGAAGTTGGTTCTAGGAGCTATGATATAGCTTAAAAGTGAGATTTCTAATTGATTTTGTATGGTAACGGACGACAATTTTCCTTGCAACTTAGAGTTTTACAACAGCATTTGAATACTTTATTATGCATAAAAGTGTACAACCAATTACTTTTCCACACACCTAAAATATGTGACAAAACATCTGTTAGTGATTCTAAAAAAAAATAGCAAGTTAAAAAAATTACTTAAAAATTCTGAAATGTAAGCATATGGTGAAAATGACCCATTAATAAGTACCCGGGAAACGCAGAGTAAAAAACTAGCATAGTTACAAAAATCGAAACTGAAGTCAACATGCTAAAATATGATGGTTTCAATTAGTTTTTAGGCAATTATTTAGGCTGTAAGTAAAGAACTGTACTGCTAGTTATCCAATCAGAAGTACACACATGTACACGGAAGTAGAGATCTTAATGTCTGCAGAAATTTGAAGGAAAAACTGCCAAATTTAACAAGTTATTAACCTAGCTTACGTACTCACGAGACTTGTTCAGTTTTAAAAAGAATATCTCCAACTCACCCTGGGTTGGTATGTACACCCTTGTGCAAAATTGACTGAAACACACTCAAAAAATTGAGAAAACTAAGAAAAGAACTATTTTGTTTAAATTTATATAAAACCAAAAGTTTTTATAACATAACATGATGTCTACATCTCTTTGTAAACATTTGGACACGATTCGCCAAGGAATCTATCAATTTTTTACACTCATTTGTAATATGTGTGTCTATGAATTAGCGCAGTGATTGGCTTCTCTGTAGTTGAACAGTCCTCATGCAATAGTCGATTTTTGCATATAGCCCAAAGATTCTCGATTGGATTGATATCAGGAGAGCTCAGGCTATTTAGATGTCTCAATTTAGTTCTCAGACATGAATTTCTTGGTCATTTGGACGCATGGCAAGGGGCTAAATCCTGCTGGAAAAATACCGTTTCATGTGGGTATCGTTCCTTCAACACTAGTAAAGCATTTTATTTCCAGAATAGCAATAGATTTCTCAGAATACATCATACCATCAACATTCTTCAAGGAACCAACCCCATTGTAACCGAGACAACCCCAAAACATCTTTTTATGGTGATTTACAAATGTTTTCATGTGGCAAACCTGAATTCTTTCACCTGAAGATCTCCGTACGTCTTGAGTTCGTTGACCTTGGATAATGAAATGAATTTTGTCACTAAATAGTCGTTTCCTCCAATTTTTAGCTGCTCAATTCTTATATTTTAACACCCACAAATAGCGATTTTTCTTCATTGGTGGAGTCAGAAGCTGTTTCTTCATAAACCGATAGACTGGCCGACCGGTACAATAAGGTGCCTTTGAACAGTAGATAAGCTTCTGATTAGTGGAAATTGATGATAGGTAAAGGATTTAAGTATCTCATCCATATTTTTACTAATTTTAGCATAATCGGTGAAGAATAAAGGGATAATTTTAAAGTCATGAAAAAAAAATATTTTGTTTCAATTAATTTGTACAAAGGTGTACAGTACCCATGTCAACTGTACTAGTGATCTCCACGCGATCATCTTCGATTTGGTTGAAATTTTTTACAGGTGCAGACATTTCTTTCAAAATAGCTTGTGCAAATTTGCAGCTTCCAAGGCCTAAATCCTGAGGATCTAGGATCCCTCGAAACATAAACTCCAAAATGGCAGATCAGCTTTGTGAATTAACTCTGAGCTCGCCAGGTTTAGCCAAAGGCTGTAGAAAATTTTATTACACTGAAAGTCTGAAATTATGGGAGCTGATATTACTTTCGGTTTTGTTAATACGCTATAGCAGTTTTGTGACTACATATTATGGGTGCTACAAAAAACCTAGCGAGCTCAAACTCGGGTGTCAAATATCAGGCTCCCGTAAACTTTGTCCAGCTTTAAAAACAATGACTCTTAATCACTCTCTAATTTATTCACTCATTTATGTACTTAGTCATTCATTAACTACTTCATATATTTACTTATTTATAATTTTGTTTCCTCCAGTTATTTGTTCACTCACGGAAAAATATTTTTTGTAATTAAATAACAAATTTTTATTGGAAAAATATTTTACTTATTATTTTACCACATGTATAGGCAAAGAGACAATTTTTTTTTTACTTGAAAGATCAAATTTACTGCCAATAATGATTAAAAAAAACATATTAGGACAAGCTCTTCTGTAAAATCAAATATTCTTTCTGTATATACTGCAATTTTCAAAATACATTTCAACTCTCGCATTTGAATAGCATCTAAACATCGTTGAATCCCAGCCAATGACAGTTTCAATTCACTTTTTCCCAGCTTGGTCCATTGTTACACGAAAAGATGTCAACCCCTGCTCCTTCCTATTCAATAAATATAAACCTCAATCATAATCGATTTCAAAATTATCGGCCTCGCTCGAACATTCAATTATTCTATTCGAAATGGATTTCCGAATTGGAATATTTAATTTGAAATATGCGCTTAGTTCGTGAAACAAATTTTAAATAATGAAGCTAATAATTATCTGGCGAAAGTTTTGAAGTGAATATTAGTTTGTTTTCCTTTGTTAACGAAATCATTATATCACTGTAATTGTTTCCTCGAACTGATTAATAAAGAAAATGGCGTCTCTTTGAAAATATATTAAAAATCATTTGCATTTGCTGAAGTTCATCATTAGCCGCAAGATAGAATATTTTGTTATGCTACTTCTAAGAATGTGGTCGGCTAAAGAGTAGATTAAGGGTATATGGGGAATTGGCGCGATTGAAAGTTACAGATTTTTTAATTGGCGGCATTCTACAACTGTATAACAGTTCTGATGCCTTATTAAGTCAAAGTTAGATGGGAATGGCTTTTCTGGCAATATCATGCATTATTTTGTCCTTTAAGTTACACTCAGAAAAAACCAGCATTTAAACAAGATTCTAAGTTTCATTAAAATACACGGGGGGAAACACCAAATAAATAAATTAGGTCATTAAATAGCATTATAAGTTTTATTCGGGAAAAATAAACCGTCAAAAATCTAAAACAAGGCATTAAAAATCACTAAAAATTCAATCAATATGCAAACTAATCAGCCAATTGACTTTAAAATCATTAAAAGCACCATTAAATCTCTACTAATAATAAAGCTGAAGGTGAGTCTGTCTGTCTTTCTGTCTTCTGTCTGTCTGTTACGCGCGTAGCGCCAAAACCGTTCGGTCGATTTTTATGAAATTTGGCACAAAATTAGTTTGTAGCATGAGGTTATGCACTACGAAGCGATTTTTCGAAAATTCTATTTCGTTCTTTTTCTATTCTAATTCTTAGCGAAAATTCGATAAAATAGGGAAGAAATATTTCATACACATTTTCAAGTCTTATGTCATTCGAAAGCTTGAAATTTTCTGCTAAAAATGATGTCAGTTTGAAGTTTCTACGAGCATTAGAAGAGTTGTAATAATTGTTTTTAGAATCCCGGAAATTCAAGGCTTACCTTCAGCAAAGCAAGCCAAACGATTCTAAAATGGTTGAGCTCGAGAATAAAATTTGTTTGAAAATAGAGATGAAATGAATTATTTTATCAACGGAAATCAACTTTTCATGTTGTTACCATGGTTACGTTTTCATACCTTTTTTTGTTTCGTTCTTTTTCCAGCGTTGCCAGACGTAGTATTTTTGATACTACGGTAGTATTTTTTCGGCCCAATTAAGGAGCGTAGTATTTTTCTGGTAACCCTATTTCCAATATACTTTAATGACTTGATTAAAAGATTTGGCGATTTTTTTTTCCCACGAATTTCGCATTTTAGCAATATTGATTTTGGCAAGGTTTGAAAACAGTAGTACTTTGTAGTATTTTTTTAGAGGAGGCGTAGTATTTTTCTGTTTCAATTCTCTGGCAACCCTGTCTTTTTCCCGGTGAAAATGTGCTTTGGGACCCTGCTTGGCGCATTTTCAAAAAGTCACCAACTGGCGCGTTTTTGCGTGTTGTCTCCCGGAGTTGAAAGCTCCGAGAGAAACTACGCAAAATAGCCAGGGTTACCACGCTTGTCGCGTCTATCGCCCATTTAGCGAGAAAGGGGTACCCAAAGCACAGATTAACCAAATATCGTATAAATTGCGATATTGCAACGTTCTTTTTAAAGTGTTTCATTTCGGAAAATGTATTGTTTTGTTTTTAAAGCTAGGAAAGAAAACTTTCTTCTTCTTTTAAACTTTGGTAAGATTTCTGTTGGTTTCTGTGAGCAACAAAATTGTTCTTATTTTCTCTTTTGGCTTATTTTTGTGCATCTCCCCTTGGGGTTGCATTCGAATGTCCCAAGGGGGTGTTTTACCCCTTTTATGGAGTAAATCAGTGTTAATTTCAATGCAGACAAAAGTGATATGAATTGGCGCGACCATTTGGCGATATATCGCCAAGCTTTTGGTCGCCAAGTATTTGACGCAAGTTGGCGACAAATTTGGCGAAAAAAAATTTTTTTTTTATTTGGGTTCAATTTGGCGCTATTGGCGATATTTTTCGAAAAATCCACTGAATTATGTTAAAATCGGCGATATTTAGGAGATTAATCATTGTAAAACATTTTTTTGCATTGTTTCGTGGCAAACTAGGGATATAAATGTTTGAATTGTTATCTTTCTCACTCCAAGCACTATTTTAGCACTTAAGGCATCTACTAAGAAATGTACACGTAAAAGGAAGTAGTGTGGGGTCCATACCAGATTTTTATATCATACTTTGAGAAAATTATAGTTGAGTTATAAATAAAATAGAGCATTTTTTCTGCTATATCAATTATTTTACAAATGAACTTTTAATTTAATACCACAGGCAAAGCCGTGCAGGTACCGCTAGTGTACAATAATCTGACAAAAAAATATTTTTAAAGAGGTAAATTAGAGTAAAATGTGAAGCAAACATGGCTCTGAAGTTCAAGATATTTTTCAGTTTTCGCCAAGATAGAAAGAAAACAAATCGCCAAGTGTCTTTCTACTTCTATTCTACGTTCATCCCACGTGGTATGTAATGTCCATTTTTACTCACGTACCGTGACACAGAATAGTTAAAGGGTTGAAATGGCATTAGAAAATTTGCAGTCGACAGGTCAAAAGCGAAAATTTTCAATGAACGTTGAAAGGAGGTAGATTTTTTTATTTTTTAGCAATGACCCATTGCTATGTTTTCCGTTGAACCCTCAAACGTCGTTTAGTCCGTCTTTCAAATCACCAGTCTGCCAAGTCTCGCGTCACCAGCCTTTGCTCCTTCCGTAGAGGATTGCATGTCGCAGAACAAGCGGTAGTGGCGCCATCCGTTGTGTTGCTGGGAAACCAATGGCGTACTTATGCATATCACTTGTGGTTCCCGATCCGGGGTCCTTCCTGATGGTAAAAGAGTGCTTTTTCCCTTGAGTCAAAATGACGCTTTTCGCAATTCGTCATTGCGACAAACATAATTTGAATTCGAGGCATCAAAATTCGTTTTTTTTAAATATTTATTTAGTTTTTTATTATTTTTTTTTTCATTTATTTACTTTTTCTTTGTTTTGTTTGAAGTTGATTATGCAATTTCTGCAGGCGACCAAAAAAGGCGACATGTGGATGTACGAGGATTATAAGTGTTTCAGTTGTTTGTATGTAACTGAAATAAAAGATAAAATTCACGTTCTTTGCAAATATCAAAGTAATACATTTTTTACTTTTTTTAAACTAAAGGCGAAACTATATCACCTAAACTATATTTCTTGTATTACATGTTAATGTATTACAAGAACATCTAAAAGCGTATTTTTTAGCTTTTTAAAACTAATTAAAGCTTATTCCCTTCAACTCTTGCTCAAAATCCATCTTTAACTCTCGTAAGAAAATAAAATAATTTTCCGTGTAAAAAAGGAGAAAAAAAAGTTTAATGATTCAAATTAGGAAATACAAAATAATGATCGATGAAATCATTTTTGAAAAGTATCAGTAAATGATAAGACTTCCTCCTGACAAGCAATTAGCAGCCCCTCAAAAAGGCTTATCAAGTTAATTTCTATATCCCATCAAGATTTCGTTTCAGACAGATGGGGCTAGTTATTTATTCTTGTCAAAACTTGACACATACTCTGAATGAAATGCTATGATTAGTTACAGCGCAAATATTTGGATATGCAAATTAAGTGCACAACTGCGAGTCTCGAGTTTCGCATCCCTCCAATCAATACTTACGCGATAATATCGTGCAGTGATGTTTTGAGATGTAGGAATCAAAGTTCCGTCTGTAGAGAGTTCCTGTTTGTTATTTCTATAAATTAGTTCGCAAATCTGTACCTCAGAACCAGACTAACGTAAGTCCATTTTCGTCATTTTTCGATAGAGGGGAAAAGATAGAGACGAATACATCGTTTTTCCCCTCTACTGAAAAATGACGAAAATGGACTTACGTTAGTCTGGTTCTGAGGTACAGAAATCTGCTTGAAAATTCCCCTTTGTGTTTAAAAAAAAAGTCTGGTATGGACCCCACACTACTTCTTTTTGCGTGTAAATTTCTTGGTAGATGCTTTAAGTGTTAAAATGTTAAAATAGTGCTTGGAGTGAGTAAGACAACAAGTCAAACATTTACACCCTTAGTTTGGCACGAAACAATGCAAAAAATTGCTTTACGTTGATTATTTTCTACCGCTGATTTTCCATCATTCACTGAATTTTTCATAAAATATCGTCAATAGCGCCAAATTAAACATAAAATCAAAAAAAAAAAACTTGCATGCGCGTAGAAACAAAAGTCGCAAAAAAGAAAAAACCTTCAAAGCTATTTTGACCACAAAATTCGTAGCTGCCAAGGAGTTAATACGTATCCTTCTTTTTTTTTAAATTTATTTATTTAGTACCAGGGGACCGAGCCCGCTCGGTAAAAAAAAAGAGGTTTGTTCACTCGTGTTTTTTCTAAAGTGCGAAGTACTTATTTAGATAAACTTGAAAAGCATTTTTGAGCCTTTGGTTGCAATTACGCATTCAAAACAGGCGTAATTTATTTTAAAAACAAAACCCTATTTAATCCATGCTTACCGTAAAATCACACCTAATTTCATTTCATTTGGCGCCGAAGGCGCGGGAGGGGTTGATGAGAATGGATGTAAAGTCCCTGTTCTCCAGTACGCATTTGGTTAAAGTTAGTTTTGACTTTCATCTCACTTCACACTCCAGGTCTCCCCCCCCCCCCCGCACATACCACAACTCACTTTTTAACCGGGATGGGGCCCTGAAGAGCGCTCTGTTCATTTTTGAACAAGGCCCAAGGGCCGAGCAAACCCTTGGACCAGCACCCCCCAGAGGTTTCGTTTCACTTGGAGGATTTTGTGACCACGAACATTTTGAACGTCCCCCAGCCACCATTAAGGAAGACGGTGGATCTTTGATCGGCGGCTATATGATCGGACCCGAGACCTTCCGGTGACGAGTCCGACAACTTACCGATTGGACTACCGCGGCCTCAGGCCCCTATATAGACGAGCCAACGCATCAAGATTAAGTTTGACCACTTTGGATCCAGAGCGTGTGTGAGGATTGTCTTTTCTGGCGAGTTATCGCTTTTTGGTAACTTTTTACGTAAATTTAACAAAGCTTGGCAATGTCCCGAAACTTTGCTCTGGTAACCCTAATTCCTCAACAATGAAAAATGAAAGTGGAAGTTAATGAGTTGGATCCAAAGTGGTGAAACTTAAGCTTGATGCGTCGGTCTGTCTATATAGCGGCTCCACCACTGCCCATACCCAATTCTAACTTTATTTTGATTGATCTCTTTTAAATTTCAAAAACGATAACAATTCTAATGTGTTGCCAAAAATTATTTGCCAAATACTATAAAAATATAAATTTACGCTGATGTGATTAAATATGAAATCCATTGTTAAAACGTGGTTGCTATGAAACAGTAACAATAAGAGTAATCATAAAGAAAATGGCGTAGTAAGAAATATTCTCAAACTTTTAATGAATGCTATCTGTAACTCCGAACTGCTCGACCGTAGTGCTTCAAAACCGGTGCCAATCGATTCCTCGTGGCCAAAAACCCCAGACCCCCAAGTTTACCGGAGTTTATTAACTCTGGGGCGATTTTCAACTTGGCAACCATCCATCTTATTATAGTATAGGATTTTCCATTTCAACGAAATTTTAGCTTCAGTTAATGACCTAGTTTATTTACTTGAAGATTTATTTTTAATATTAGTGGAACGTTTAGAGAAATTGTAATAACGTCTAACATGCCAAATAGGCAAGAAATTTACCTTCGCTGTTTTCATTTTTGGCAATGTTTAATGTCTAACAAAAATGTTTAGAAAGGAATCACAATTGTTTCGAAAATTTTTCTGTGTCTTCTTTGCATTTAGATTGCAAAAAAAAAAGTATCCAGCCTTTTGGAACGATAATTCCCTCAAAACTTTTGATGATTTTCGGTCCTCAAAAATTTGTTTGGAGGAATTTTTTTCTCTTTGTATAATGAGACTTTTGAAATGATTTTGGCACCAATATTCTGAAATTCACGAACCAAACTCTTTCTCAGAATTGCTTTTGAGAATATTTCAAGCACTGAGATTTTCGGCAGTTTTTTTTTTTTTCTGTTGTCGCCAAATTTTACGGCCATAAAAATCCTCTTCTTCCTCTAATTTTGCACTTTAATGAAGCTTTCAACATATGTCAATGACTCGATATATATTTAGCTGATTATGTCACATGTTAATGCAGCATTTAAAGTTAAAGTTGATTTGGCGAGTTTTTTAATAGGAATTTTCAGTATTTATCCGTTAGCCAGGGGCAAACAAAAAATCGCTAAACAACGTATTGCTAACCAATGTAAAATTCTTACAAACATATTTGTTTACCGTTGAGAATATTTTTGTTTGTTGTTTGACAGATTTGCCATTCGTTTGACTTGGCGATTTTTGATTTCTCGCTTGCGCCCGTCTAACGGATAAGCACCGAATTTTCATGTTATTCAGCAGCTTTTTCTTTTTTTCTTGTTAGTGCATTTGTTTTAGCTTTGATATTATTCAGCTGATTCATTTTCACAGAAGTTCCAGTCTTGTTTCATTCTTCGCTTCGGCCTATTTTTGATAAGCATTAACGAGACGAAACAATTCATGGTATCACCAAATGCAAAATAGGGTAGTTTCTATGTGACTTTGAAGAAATAGGCAACAATAAACAAAACAAAAAAAATTTGCAAAAATTTAAAACATAAGTGACGATACGAAAACGTTAAAAACGATTTTGTTAAAATACGAAAAGGATTAAAAGCGATATGAAAATGTTTATCATGTGTGTAAATTAGAAACAAAAAGAAGTCTTTTTTGGTACCTTTTGATAATTTTCCGGACGATTTCGACTATATTTTAAAAT
This sequence comes from Uloborus plumipes, assembly GCA_038373865.1. Taxonomy (NCBI): domain Eukaryota; kingdom Metazoa; phylum Arthropoda; class Arachnida; order Araneae; family Uloboridae; genus Uloborus; species Uloborus plumipes. The sequence goes on from JAXGGA010006334.1 coordinate 35,440, forward strand.
ATTTATACTTTAAACTTTATTCTACATCAGCATCCAACAACTAATAATGCATTTTAAAAATAATATCAACTATCACGAGAATATATTTTGTTCGTAAAATTTGACTCTTAAGAATGTTCCCATTCATAAGTAATGTCACATATAGTTAAAAAAAAAAAAAAGGAGGAATACGCTGTGAATAAAACTGTTTTGTTTAAATTTTAGGAAATCTAGGTCGAAATTTAAAAAAAAAAAAAAAAAAAAAAAAACATTCGAGGTACACACTATGAGTATGCGAAATAATTTTGAACCAATTTTCACAATAGTACGTTGCAGAGAATTAGTAGGAGAGCTCTTGAATCGCAAACTATGACGTCATCAAACTATGAGTTTATGTATATAGATTTGTTTCGGAGTTCTAAATTATATAAATAGAAGTGGAAAAGAGTATAGCCCGTTTTTAGCGAAAATCAAATAAAGTTCTAAGTTTTTACTGCGATTGATAAAATCCATTTAGCATTTTCTATTTGTTAACAAACAAAATACTTTTAATATTTGTTTTAGTAGATACGCAAAGGCTTTTAAAAAGGATTTTCAATTTCCTCCTCATTCTACGTTTGCGACTAGCAAAACTTATGATTTTCTTTCCATTTCCCGTATTTATTTATTTACCAGGATATCTAGAAATAATATCATTAAATATATTACTTTTATATTTGCAAAGAACGTGAATTTTATCTTTTATTCAGAGTTACATAGATACAAACAAACCCGCATGTGAAACTAACTTTAAATTAGTTTTAAAAAAGTAAAAAATACGCTTTTACATGCACTTGCAATGCATCACCATGCAATATATAGTAATATACTTTATATAATATACACTGCTCGACATTGAAAATGCAACACCAAGAAGGAGTGGTCAGAAATGGATGAAATTTGGTAAGAAGACAGAGACAGCATGGAACAATAAGTGATATTTATTTCAAAATAAATAAGCAAAATTTAGAGCGAGGACGGCGTCGGCTCAGTAAGAAGTAGGACCACCGCGGACAGCGATGCACGAAGAAACACGTCTAGGCATGGAGTCAATAAGCCTGTGGATGGTGTCCTGAGGGATGGCACTCCATTCCCTTTCAACCATTTGCCACAGTTCGTCCTCTGGAAGAGGCAGTGGAAGGTTCTGCAAACGGCGTCCAATCACGTCCCACACATGTTCGATTGGTGACAAGTCAGGAGAGTATGGTGGCCAGGAAAGCATCTGTACACCTCGTAGAGCATGTTGGCTGATTCGAGCACTGTGAGGCCGGGCGTTATCCTGTTGAAAAATTGCATTTGGCAGACCCTGAAGGTAGGGGATTGCCGACGGCCGCAGTACATTATCTACATATCGTTGGGCCGTCATAGTGCCCCGAATACGAACTAGAGGTGATACGGAATCGTATGCAATAGCGCCCCAAACCATTATGCCACGTTGTCGCGCTGTGGGGCGTTCCACAGTTACTGCCGGATTCAATCTTTCTCCACGTCGACGCCACACACGTATGCGATGACTATCGCTGGACAAACAGAAGCGGGATTCATCTGAGAACACTACAGTTTGCCATTCTGCCATCCACGTCGCTCTGGTCCGGCACCATTCCAAACGTTGGAGTCTGTGCTGTGAGGTCAATGGCAGTCTTCTTAGCGGGCGCCGTGATTGCAGGCCACGTGCAACCAGTCGACGGGAAATGGTTCTGGTCGACATAGGAACATCCAGGGTACCTTGCACGTGCTGCAGAATCGACGTACAAGTGACTTGCGGGTCCGCCACAGCTTGTCGGTGAATCCGTCGATCCAAGCGGTCTGACGTCACTCCGGCTGCACCTGCACCCCTCAATGTGGCTAAATTTCCTCTTTCCAACCATCTCCAACACAGCCGATGCATCCATGTGGGTATCAGTTGCAATTTGACGTATAGACCAACCTCCCCTTCTCAGTCCGATCACCATACCCCTTGTAAAGTCGTCTATATGCTGGAAGTGTCTTCGTTGAGGACGGCGTGGCATTTCCTCCTATCACACGTATCCTTCGAGACAAAAACCAAATTTCTCCGATAATTAGTCTGGCAGAAAAACCAACATGAACATAGCCCACTTTTCAGCTTCATTCTCTTATATCTTACTTCACGTGCGTCGGAGAGCTGCGCATTTCATATCATTTGCATAACTCAGTGACGTGCGTCTGCGGTAAAATTTGCATGAATTTCTGACCACTCCTTCTTGGTGTTGCATTTTCAATGTCGAGCAGTGTAGTTTAGCCTTTAGTATCAATAATAGTACTAAATATATTACTTTTATATTTGCAAAGGAAGTTTGTTTGTTTGTTTCAAATGGGGCTGCGTATAGCTTCCTGCCATTTGCAGACCTAGTGCATTCCCCAAAGCGGCATCCACTCTTTCATGTGGCACCATCATCGGCGGGATGCCATTGCCACAAGTATTTTTTACGCCCAGTTTCCCCACTAGATGGAGGCACCTGGGCTCTATTCGATGCGAAACTGTACTAGGAATTTAATTTTGCCACGAGATACTATAAGCCAAACAAGTACTCGAGGGATCTTTTACATGCCGCATAATCATACGACATGAGCGCTGTCGATTTTCTGCATCATGAAACTCGACCGACTGGAGCCGGGTTCGAACCCGCGCTTTTGGGCGTAAGAGGCCAGCGTCTTAACCACTATACCACTCTGTCGGCTTTGCAAAGGAAGTGAATTTTATCTTTTATTCAGAGCTACATACAAACAAACAAACCCGCATGTGAATGTAACTAATAAAAGCGCACTGAAAACGGTACTTCTCTTCCAGTGTCTCACGAGATCTCCGAGATGGAGCTGATGTGGGAGCCGGGGGTGATGCCCATCAGCGGGGCCACCTCTCTCCGCTACCACAACGCCTACCTGGTCAAGAACGTCACGGACGAATGCAATTCGCACCACACCTGGAGAGGTATCTCGTTTCTTTTTCTCCCTTTCTCTCTCTCTTTCGCTTTAAAATAAAGGGGCATATCTTCACTTGATAGCGTCCTATACAGGCTGTTTCATTTGATCAAAATCCTAGGGATAAAAACGGTGGTCATTGTCCAGCGACATCTATCGAAGTTTATGGTAACCATCATCATATACAAATCAGATAATAAAAGACAAAATTAAAAGTTAATTTGTTGGCGACCATTTTACAATTCGGCATTCAATTCTATTTTAGTGTATGTTAACGTCATTTAATAGCTTGTTTTATTTGTTGGTTTATTCTGCATTTTAACGGCTTATTTTAATTAGTTAGCGAATTATTTTTCATTTTGATTAATTCTAATTATTAATTGACTATGAAACGACACTGGCACCGCAGAGCGAAAAATGGCGATACTATTCGCTATGCGAGCCAATACTCCCAACGGGTTGCCATAGAACTTTTCAAAATTCAGTCCACAGTTCGCCGTGATACAGTTGGTCGTCACAATATTGTAGTTTTGTTTATTTTTTTCGTACTTGTATTGCTCTTTAGTACCAAGCGATTATATATGCTCATTTCGTTGTTACTAAAAAAATTAATATGTTTTGTTGTCAATCGTCTTTCCGTTGAACACCATCGCTTCATTACAGTACATTTCATTCTGGGGCATCAAAATGAAATGTCTCGACGAATAGATTCGCCATTTATCACTCTGATGCGTCAACGCTATCAAAATGAACATCTGAGCTTTTGCGTAGCAATTAAGATCGTGTGAGCAACAATAGTGAAACAAAATTGTAAATAGAACAATATTATTTCATTGCTACATTTTTTATTTATCGGCTGCGAATTTAAGTGTATATTTTATTAACCCCTTCCAGACTCATTTTATTTCGGGGTTGCGGATCAAAAAATGTCAATTTTTTTTAATGCTTATTTTCATACGTACATATCTTTTTAAACATAATAGCATCATTCGCATGCAACATTTCCTAAAAATAAATGTAAAAATATCTCTTTAAATAAATGAGTAATAAATGAGTATTTACTTGTAAAGTTGGCTTTCTGTATGGCAGAAATCCTTATACTTTGGAGTTGGCCTACTCTTATCTTAAATCTACAGCTCAAAACACTGTATAGTTATGTTATCTAGTAGCAACAATAGTAAATATTAAAAATAAAAGCATCCGAAACCATAAAAGGGACATGTGAAATAATTCGGGAGGGACTGGTTGTGCAGTGTTAATTTTCACAGTGCCCGAGCTACACTCGGGATGAGCCAGAATGGAACATTTCGCTTGCCCGAGTCCAGCTCGGGAAAAGCCGGGAAGAGGTTAATGCAGAGATGTCAAAATTGAAAGCCACTGCTGTATGTTGCTAATTCGAAGAAAGTAAACAGATGAATGAATGTCGTAACAAAAAATATGACCCCGTTTTACTCGTTGAGAAAAATCTATAAAAGAAAAATAACACAATATTTTGTTTTAAAGCTTTTTCTTGAAATTTTAAAAAATGTCACATATCACCTTTATCCACTTACTCCTTCAATTGGTCTCGATTTTACGAGTCTGTACATGTTTCTTTACTGCGCGCATGGGCAGGTAGTACGGAAAACAACCAAAAACAGCGATGATGTGTGAAGCAATTGTTGAAAAACTAAAAAGTCTCCATTTCCTTCGTTCTTTATGGACTGCAGTTTCAGGCGTTTTAGCACTCGTCAGCTGGGGTGCCCCCCCCCCCCAAGCTCAATGGTGCAAATCCCCTCTTCCCCCCAAAAAAATGTTTTTCACAATCCTTTTGTGTTTTTACTTTCTTCTATATCTAATATATAGAAGAAAGTATTGGTTTCGTGAAAATTTTCGAATGTCGAATTTTGACGGATTTGCACGTTTTGAGGTGCGCTGAGTCCATTTCGACCATTTTTGGAAAATGTCTGTCTGTGTGTCTGTGTGTGTGTGTGTCTGTGTGAGTCTGTATGTGTGACCAGTTTTTGTGGCCGCGCTAGAGCAAAAACTACTGAATGAAATCGAACAAAAATTTTTGCACATATGTACCACCATGTGAACTGGTGCACCTGACTTTGTTTAGCGAATTCCTCCAAGGGGGGTGGAGCAATCGCACGTGTTCTGCGCGGGGGTGACTGCTATATCTCAGGAAGTAACCGGCGGAATCAAACGAAAATTGGTCCATAGGTAGACCCTACTGAGTACAGGTGCTGATTCAATTTGTTTGTCAATATCTCGAAGGGGGGTGGAGCAATCGCACGTGTTCTGCGCGAGGGTGACTGCTGTATCTCAGAAAGTAACCGGCGGAATCAAACGAAAATTGGTCCATAGGTAGACCCTATTAAGTACAGGTGCTGATTCAATTTGTGTGTCAATATCTCAAAGGGGGGTGGAGCAATCAAAAGTGCTTATTTTGTCATTGCACCTACTGTATCTCGGGAAATATTGCTGCGATTTGAATGAAATTTGGAATAACACTAACCCAATATGGAAGCAAACATCGATTAAATTTTGGCGCCAATCGCCCCAGGGGAAGGGTGGGGTGATTTTTGCGCTTAGTCAACAATGCGAAATATTAATTCATTAAAAAATCGCTTTCACGCTATTTAATTATCAAAACAGCTGAAAACTTTCAATGACTTGAAATTTTTAACTGTTGCCAATTTCTTTTTACTAACAAATAAAATGTTTGCAATTAATCTAAACAAGGCTTTTGCAATGATTTCCAATTTCGCATTTGCAGGGTTATTACGATAATTGGGAAATTGCAGCTGTCTCCAATTACTCGGGCGAGTACGTATTTTATTTTGCAACCGGAATTCATAAGATAGATATAGAAGAAAGTTTCGTGACGGCCACGACAGCTAGTTTATTTTTGTCCCTCTTTTTTATTTCATTCTTACTTTTTTAATTATAGCTATTTTTTTATATATAATTAATTTTTTAAAAGTTTGAATAATGCGTAGAATAGAATCGCTTTTTTTCCCTTCCAGATATTCCAAGCACACACACGCACACAAATTAAATAAATAAATAACAACAAAGAGATAAAAGAAGTAATTTAATTAAAAAAATAAACTAATGAATGTTTTCTATTAATAAAATCTGTAAATAAATTTAAATTAAAACAATAAATAAATAAATAAATAAATAAATTGGTTTAAAAAATCCCCCATCCTCATTTTGATGGCGCAGCTGGCGCCATAATCCCCCCTAGCTCCGTGGGCACCCCTGCTTGTCAGCATGGAAAAGGAAAGTAACTGAGATGGAGGCAGATATTCTCTTATAGAAGCAAAGAGAGCGAAAAAAAAAACTGTTAGCTAATGTGAAATAAGCAGGAATTCAAGTGAAACACCATTGCAATCGCTTCGCATTGCAATCGCTACTGGAAGTGAATTACATTATCATCAACTTAACTTGGCACTGACGTCACTACGAGCGGAGCCAATAAGAGCTCACAAGCAGTCAGCGATCTCCTCTTATTCGCCAAGTAGGCTGTGACGTTTTATCTAGCTCGTCTTTCATAGGCAAACGTCACGATGTTTTTATCAGGAAACGTTCTAATGTAATTCATTTCCAGTAGCGATTGCAGTTTGCGATCGCCTGTTTCACTTGAATTCCTGCCAAAGAATACCAGCGAGAGACCTCACTTTGGCACTAGACAACTCGTGAATTTTAAGGCACTGCTTGGCAGAGCTTCTACATTAGCTACCAGTTTTTTTTTTATGGCTCTCTTTGCTTCTATAAATATGAAGATTTTTCTCAATTTCTTCAGAATCCCTTTATCAAACCTTATGTCAATTAAAACTAATGAAGCCTGAATGGGCGTTCAGGAGAAAGAAGCAGGACATAAAAAGGTAGATTTCATTTCATTTTATTTCATTTCACACTCCAGGGTCCCCCGTACCTACCACAGCTTCGTGGTTTAACCGGGATAAGGCCCTGAAGAGCGCTCTGTTCTTAATTTTGAACCAGAACCTAGGGTCGAGCAAACCCTAGGCCCAGACAGCCCCAGAGGTATCGTTTCACTTGGAGGACTTTGTGACCACGACCTTTTTAACGCCTGCCAGCCACCATTAATCAAGACGATGGACCTTTGATCGGCTGGGATCGAACACGGGTCCCTCCGGACACGAGTCCGATGCCTTACCGATCGGGCCATATATAGAAAGATAGATTTATTATTTATTTATTTAAACCCCACCAGTCACCACCGTACCTACCCTGATGAGGGTTTAACCGGATGTGGTGGCTGGGAGGAATAGAAAGATAGATAGAAAGATACTCAGTTTTCAATATAAGTAGATTAAATAACTCGCCATTCTATCTCTCCCCCAGGGAGCTACAGCTGCCTGTTCGTGCTGCTGGTGTTCACGCGCGACAAGATCTTCTACTTCAGCACGGTCTTCGGGCCCGGCGTGGTGCTGGTGACGAGCTCCTTCATCAGCTTCTGGCTGGACATCGGCGCCGTGCCCGCACGCGTCATGATCGGAGTCACCACCATGCTCAACTTCTGCACCACCACCAACAGCTTCCGCTCCACGCTGCCCGTCGTCTCCAACCTCACCGCCATGAACCTCTGGGACGGCGTCTGCATGTTCTTCATCTACGCCTCCATGCTCGAGTTCATCGTCGTCAACTACCTGTACAGGAGGTACCCGCACAGGGCGGCCGCCTCCGCTGCCGCCGCCTCCGGCGGCGGGGCGGCGGCGCAGTCCTCGAGTCTGGGCAGGTGGTGCGGGAACTACGAGGTGAGTCAATACCTTTGCGCGATTGATGTGAAGTTTTAATCCAACGTTAACCTTCAGGAGCCGGGCGGTACACCGTAACTCTTTTTTTTTAGAGGACGGGGTTGAGATTTTCACTCGAACTCTTTGTAGCCGGGGATTTTTTCAAGGTTTCATGCGTCTGGGTACGACAGTTTATACCTTCTCTTTTCAATGGAAAAGAAATCTGTGGTTCAACTGTCGTACTGCCTGGGTCGAAAGAAAAATTTCTGAAAAACAGCCCGGATCCAAAAGGTTAAAGAAGTAAAAATATACAGGTGTACTGCAGACACGTCTTTCGGGGCTACAAGGAACCCCTTTTTCAATGCAAGAAGCGTTGTCTTGTTTGTTTTGTTAATATCCAGTTTTTGCTATTTATACTATCTTTAATTCCTCCGTGTTGCTTTTATCGGATGATTCTTCATCCTAAAGCTCACACTCCTTGCACTGAAAAAGGGGTTCCTTGCAGCCCCGAAACACGTGTCTGCAGTATACCTGTATATTTGTGTTTCTTTAAGGTTGGATTAAAACTTCATACGAGGTGAGTCGTTTCTTTTTTTTTTTTTTTTTTAATACGCTTTTACAAGTTTCACATGTGGGTTTGTCTGTATGCAACTCCATGATTAATGCGAAAAGCTAAACTATATTACATGCTGATGTATTAAAAGTGTTTCAGTTGCCTTTATGAGCAAATATTTAGAAAAGTGCCAATTTGAAGTTGGAGTTTTCTGAAAAAAAAATTTTTTTGCAGAAAAAAACTAATATTGGATTTTAAGTCTAAATTGGGTCTAAATGCAAGAAAATAAAAGGGGGGAGGTCAAGGAAGTTATTTACCCCCTCCTTAGATTACTCACTTTTAAGCCGTTACAGATCTGATGTTAATATGAGCTACATATTTGAGTTTATGCTTTCAGTCTTCGTTAACATCTCTAAATATGATATCATTTCCTTGCATTTTTAACATAGAATTAAGATAATTATATTAAATTATATATTAGGCTAAAAAAATCAAATTTCATTATGAAAAAGCATTTCTTGGAAATAAAAATGAGCGATAAGGTTTTTAGATAAAATAAATTATGAGATTACCAAATCCAAGCTAATAAAACATTTGTTTTGTTTTAAAACAACACACAACTTCAACTTTTTCAACACACAACTCTGCTGCTTGCTTTTCTTTAATTAGCTGCAGGAAATTTAATTTCTTGATCAGAAATTCAAATTTAGCATGCTAGTTATTATTTAGTTATTTAGCGAAGTTATGAGAAATTGAAGCACAAAAAAAATAATAAATAAATAAATTAAAATAATAATAATTAATTAACTTAATTTCTGCAGTGTCAATTTTTCTTATTTTACTAAATTCTATTGTTGGGTCATACAAACCACAAATGAAGCAATTGTGCTAAAACTCATTGCTTTTCATTTTTTAAGAACAAAAATATTCAATATATATGGCTAAAGTATGATTTTTGCTTTTTATAATTCTGAAACGTGTGGGTTAGTTCTGTAACATATTTGCTGTTTTTCAATGTTACCGCTCTGACTGTTACCGATCTGACAAACTGACAAAGTTTTTTTTTTATTTCCGAGTCAATCGCACTAAACCAAAATCAAACACGTGGTTTTTTCACTTGTAACAAAGGACTATACTTATATATAAAATAATTTTTTAAATAATAAAAACTGCGCATTTTAGAGCGTGTTACCGATCTGATGACTCAAATGACACACATTTTATAAAATCACTTTAAAAAATCTTACCTACAATTTTAGATGCAGAAATGCAAATTTTTAATTACAATTCGATAAAACTTTCCACCAGGTACTCAGTATCACGTGGTATAGGTGCAAGAAATGATTTTGGGAGCCTAAACATAGATCGGAAGTTATTGTTACCACTCTGACGGCGGAACTTGGGACACGCTTATTTCGCATCAGCTAGAAAATCAGAAATCGATTAAAACAAAAATGAAGTAAAATATTAACAAAGGGGTAAAAATAGAATCGTTTTTTGTGCAAGTGCGTTTTTTTGGGAAGTAAGAAAGTGCGCATGACCTGTTTGCATGCTAAGCTTTGCTACTTGGGACACGTTACCGATCTGATTTTTGATGTATAAACACAATATTTTCTGATGAAAAAAAAAATTTTTTTTTCTGATGTTATTAGATGAAATGAAAGAAAAACTTATCTTCTTTCTGGGGAAAATTATTTTTTTAACTAGTTATTGAAATGCTGGTGAAAATTCACTTGGGACTCAAATTGGCACTTTTCTAAATATTAGCTCTTATGTAACTCCGAATAAGGGATAAAATTCGCGTTCTTTGCAAATATAAAAATAATAATTTTGATACTATTAATAATCCTAAAGGCTAAAGTACATGTAAACTTAGAGGATATTCAATAGTTTTGAAAATTAGAAGGAAGACAGAGTATCATGAAATAAAGTTTAACCTATAGTATTAATGATTGTACTAAGTATGTTACTTTTAAAGAAAAAGCTTTCAAAAAGCGTATTTTTTAATTTCTTCAAACTATAATTAAATATGAAAGGGCAATATAAATAAGGGAATACAGAAAGGAATTTTTAAGAGTGTTTTTCTGTATTTGTAGAATCACCCATATATAGATTAAAATATTCTGTGATTAGTCTTTATTTTTTTAAACGAATTTAAAGATTATCTCTATTTTAAGCACATCATTTAATTTTGACTGTGATAAAAATTTCTACACATTTTGTTTCCCAGTGACAGAGTAAATAGAATGCGTCTAATAATAGTTTTGAGTGGTATTCGAGGGCACTCGAAAACAACTTCCCCTTAGCGCTCAAAAGCTATTCGACGCGTAACTCATTATTAAATGGAACGTAAAACGACCACGCAACGTTTATTACTGGAATGCGGGAGCTTTCTGGTAATGCAACCGTTCATAGCGTTTCTCGCGGTTCCGTTGGCGATATTTTGTCGCCGAAACGATACTTCTGCCGAAATAAAAGGCACTGTATCCGAGTATCGGGTACAGACTGCGCCTGAAGATTTGCGTTCTATACTTACGAACAGGGGTGCTCACAGAGGGGGATTGTGGAGCAAGTTGAGCCATCATTTTTTTTTTGGTGGGGGGGGGGAGATTTTTTAAAACTAATTTATTTATTCATTTAAATAATTTGTTAATTTATTTTTTATTTTAAATTTTGAACGGATTTTTTTAATAAAAATTATTCATTAATTATTTTTTTAATTAAAGTATTTCTTTTATTTATTTATTATTATTTTATTTATTTACTATCTACTTTTGGGCCGGCTCTGCCTGATCTGCATTGCCCGATCATCATCTTCAGGCGATGATGCAAATGTCATGTCAACTGACGCGTGTGTCTAAAAGTCCCGATTAAAATAAAGCCAATAGTTTGCTAGAACGTAGTACGAAAAATTAATCAATCACCAAAATTTTTTTTAATCCATTCGTTACAGGAAAAGCCCAAAGCAAAAACAAGAATTTTATTTGTTTATATTCAAGAAAAAAATGGCAACACCTTTTTCTCATTAATAATTTATTTCACCCTGCTTAATTTCTTTCACGCTCGTGCAGACGATGTTTTCATCCAAATGGATATTTCCAAATTTTTAAATGCCCATAACTTTTTTCTGGGTGAAGTTAGCGCTTAGGAGTTTTCGAAACCCTTGGAGGTAAACTTTCCAGAAAAGGTATTTTTTGCATTCTTTCGAATGAGACCAAGATGGAGGAGATCCGATAAGTATTTCGCTAGATAGAGCCATTTTGAAGTCCTTTATCCATTATTCGAACGGATCGGTACTTTTTTCCCGCTCAAAAACCACCCTATGATCCTTCCCGGGTGCCCAAGTATCTCCCTGCCAAATTTCGTCCCGATCCGACGCAAACTATGGATTTGTATAAGGTTCACACACACATATTCTGTCTTATTTATATGCATTTATTAATTAACTCTTTTATTTTAAATTATTTACGGATTTTTTTAATAAACATTATTCATTAATTATTTTTTTAATTTAAAGTATTTCTTTTATTTATTTATTATTATTTCATTTATTTATTTATTTTGTGTGCGTGTGTGTGTGTGCTTGGATTGTCTGGGAGGGGAAAAAAGCGATTATATTCTGCGCATAGTTCCGTCTTTGGAAACATAAATAATATATTAAAAAAATAAATAAATAATATTTAAAAATATAAATAAAATAAAAATAAAAAGCACAAGACGGTTGTAAAAATTTGGGGGGCGGGGAATTAGTGCCACTGAGCTTGGGGGGGATGGGCATCCCTGCTCATGAAAAGCAATTACGTTCCAAACGTCACTGATAACTAAAGGCGATTGATCTCTTCCAGCCTAGGTAGCGGATTCAAATCCAGTCCTAGTTGGTGGATCAAGACTCAGTTGGTGGAAAAAGGCCAGTGTCTATAGTTTTCATGATTATGCGGTACGCAATGATTCCTTGAATATCAACTTGGCTTGGATACTTTCGACTGAATTAAACCAACATAGCTATTTGCATCTTGAAGGTCCTTGGAAGCTCCCTTGATGGAAAATTGGACACATAATTCTCAAGCAGTAATAGCATCGACAGATAGTGATGCCGCGTTTAAAACTCATTATTAGCCCCATTACAAATGAGAAATCAGACACATAAAAGCTTTTAAATAGCATGCAAACTGTATAGTCCAGTCATACTGTACGAAGAAAATAGCTAAAATCGCAAATTACGATGTAGTTCTAAACTTTTATTATGTTGTTTGGGTCACTTAGGGTAGTCTAAATCTAAGTTTGCACTTTTCTACATTGATTGCTGTGAAATTCGCGAAAAACTGCGAAATTTACCGGCTTTTTATTTTTGTTTTTCTTTATAACTCCTAAAGTATGCAACTTTTGATTACATATGTGACTGCCCATTTCGAAGAACACTAAATCTACAACAAGATAAGTTCAAGTGGCATTCTGCAGGACCAATAGTTTAGGAAATATCGAGCTTTAAAAATTAGTCATTTTTTGCGAAAAATGAAAAAATATGCTATGCTCATATTTTTGACCAAATATCAACATAAATTCCTATTCAACAGGAAAAAAAAAATTTAATTTAATTGCGTTACATTTAATCAGCTTTCATTTCAGCCCAAACAGAAGTCTGTAGGTTCAATATTTCATTTAAAACGGCAAAAAAAAAATATTCAAAAATTTAAATTTTTTTAGAAATGAGGAAAATTGTTTTCTAATAATGATAGGGGGGGGAGGTCACCGGATAATAAAAAAATGCATAGAATGGTAAAAAAAAGAGTAACACTGTATTAAAATATTATTTTAATAATAAAAAAAATCTTGAAGGTTAATTTCGCTCATTGATTTTGCTATGTTTATGATCGATTTTGCAGGCTGTGGTCTTATCCGGACTTTTTTTCTGATTTTCTTTTTACTAATAAACTATGCAACTTTTGACGATACGTGTGGATATTATTTTAAAGAACACTAAATTTGCGACAATTTAAGCTTAAGTAGCGTTCGGAAAAACCAATAGTTAAGGAGAAATCGTACTTCAACAATTTGTCATTTTTTGGAGAAAATGAAAAATATTATGCTTTAGTCATATTTTTGACCAAATAGCAACATAAATTCCTATTCTTCAAAACAAAAAATAGACATGTATGTTCAGTACATCTAATCAGCTTTCATTTAAGCCTAAAAAGAAGTCTGCAGGTTCATTATTTCATTTACAATCGCGAAAAAACAAATAATCAAAAAAATTTATTTTTTTGAGAAATGAGAAAAATCGTTTTCTAATAAGAATTGGAGGGTACTGGACCACAGAAAAATGCCTAGAATGGTATAAAAAGTTTAACACTGTAGTAAAATATTTTTTTTTTCATAATAAAAAAAAAACTTAGTTTAATTTAGCTCAATGTTTTTTTTTTTTTTTTTTCTTTTGATGATTCTTGTTGGCTGTGGTCCGAAGCTGCAGGTAAGGAAGGTTGTTCTGTCTCAAAATGTTCGTCTAACTGCGGAAAGTTATTTGTATTTTCTTCATCTTCGGCAAATGGAATTGGAGCGACTTTGTAACAACTCTTTCCGCAATTAGACAGACATCTTGACAGAACAAAGACAGCCTTCCTTTTCTGCAGCTTCGGGATAAGACCATAGCCAACTAGGCCTCTCAAAAGAAAAAAAGGAAATACATTGAGCTAAATTACTCCTTTAAGGGTGTTTTTAATTATGGAAACAATATTTTAATACATTGTTACCCTTTTTGTACCGTTCTATGCATTTTTTCTGTTGCCTAGTGCCTTCCTACTCTTATCAGAAAACGATTTTTCTCAATTCTCCAATAAATAAAATAATTCGAATGTTTGCCTTTTTACTATTGTAAATGAAATATTACACCTACTGTCGTCTGTTTAATCTTAAATGAAAGCTGATTAAATGTACTGTAATTATATGACCATTTTCTGTCTTCTAGAATAGGAATACATGTCTATATTTGGTCCAAAATATGATCGAAGCATATTTTTACTTCCTTTTACGTAGTAAAAGAAGTATTGTGATCACGAAAACAATTTCACTCAAATTTCAGTCTAAATTTTGACTTTGCTTACGCCCGAATGAATGTCGCGTAGTTTTTTCGACCTATCAGCACGTGCATATGTACCTAACAACATACAAACAGCCGAAAAATCAATTTCGACCACACCCGAGTAAATTACGACGAGTGTTCTCGTGACGTCTGTGTATACGTATGTGCGGATGTATGTGTGTATGTATGTGCGTATGTATGTCGCATAACTCAAAAACTATATGCCGTAGAAGCTTCTGGCTTGGTATGTAGGCTCTGAGGATGGTCTAGTTGTGCCCCTCCCCTTGTGGTTGCATTCGAATGTTCCCAAGGGGGTGTTTTACCCCTTTTTTGGGGTAAATCATGGTTAATTTCAATGCTGACTCAAGTGATATGAATTGGAGCGACCACTTGGCGATATGTCGCCAAGCTTTTGGTCGCCAAGCGTTTCACGCCAACTTGGCGACAAATTTGGTAAAAAAATTATTTTTTGAATTTGGGTTCAACTTGGCGCTATTTGGCTATATTTTGCGAAAAATTCACTGAATGATATTAAAATCAGCAATATTTAGAAGATTAACTATTGTAAAATATTTTTTGCATTGTTTCGTGGCAGATTAGGGGAGTAAATATTTGAATTGTTACCTTGCTCACTCCAAGCACTTTTTTTTAACACTTAAGGCAACTACAAAGAAATTTACACGTAAAAGGAAGTAGTGTGGTGTCCATACCAGATTTTTTTCATTTTCCGCAAACAATGACAAATTGCTGAAGTACGATATACCCTAAACTATTTGTCCTACAATACGCCACTTAAGCTTAAATTGTTGCAAATTTAGTGTTCTTTTAATGAGCACTGACTTTTTTCATCGAAAGTTGCATAATTTAGGAGTAATGAAGGGAAGTCTGAAAAACTTCATGATAAGACCACAGCCAACAAGGACCATCATAAAAATAGCAAATTCAAAGAGCGAAATTGACCTCTAAGATTTTTTTTTAATCATAAAGGAATATTTTAATACAGTGTTACCCTTTTTATTTCATTCTATGCATTTTTTTAGTTGTCCGGTGCGCTCCCCCTTACTCTTATCAGAAAATGATTTTCCTCATTTCTAAAAAAAAAAATTAAATTTTCGTATAATTGTTTTTTCGCGATTGTAAATAAAATATAGAACCTACAAACTTCTGTTTGGGCTTAAATGAAAGCCGATTGAATGTAATGTAATTACTTTTCCATTTTTTTGTCTTGTAGAGGAGGAATTTATGTTGACTAGGTGACCCGTGCGGAATTCCGCAAAAAAAAAAAAAAAATGTAAAATCTTGTACGTTTGTACAACTACTACAAAAGTGATACCCTATATTAAAATCAAATACCCAAGGCTACTACTAAACTAAATACTAACGTTATCGCAAAACTACCATAGTATTTTGAAACAATAAAAGTTACAATTAAGGTTTACCGAGCTAAGCCTTGGCTTGAAATGTCGCATTTAAAATTGATTTGAACAACAATGGTAAAACGATTTTAACCGTTGAGCAAAAAATTTAACTTTTTCAAACTTCAATCGCTTATAAGTCGCTTAAACGTGGATTTTCGAGATTGTCGTTACGCGGCGCTAGCGGAGAAACGTTCTAAAGAACGCATTTTTTTTAATCTTTCGAATGAAATCAAAATGGAGACGATACGACAATTATTTCGCTAGATAGAGTCATTTTTGGTGCCCAAAAATTGAAGTTCGAATAAAAAACGAACCGACACTTTTTAGAGGGTGGGTCTAATTTTCGTCAATAGCCCGCGGGATAAGCTTCAAAATCATAAATTTTCTTGTAATTCGATAAAGAAATGAGCGAGTTTCGACCGGGTATAGGATTCGGCTTAGAGAAATAATATATAGAGATATTTGGTTAAAAATACGATGAAAGCATATTCTTTTCATTTTTCGCCAAAAGTGACCAATTTAAAAGTTCGATTTCTCCTAAACTATTGGTCCAACAGAACACCACTTGAACTTATCTTGTTGTAGATTTAATGTTCTCTAAAATGGGCATCCACATGTGTAATCGAAAGTTGCAAACTTTAGGAGTTATAAAGAAAAACCTAAAAAAAGCCTGTAAATTTCGCAGTTTTTCGCAAATTCCGCAGCGAGCACAGGTTTTAGAAAAGTGCAATCTTAGATTTTCAGACTATTTTAAGTGACCCAACCAACATATTAAAAATTTAGAACTACATCGCAGTTTGCGATCACGGGACGCGGGAGCGTCCCGCCCCGCCAAGAAAACCAAATACAAGCCGCCAAGAAATTTCCGTCGCCAATAAAAATGTAAAAGAGCGACTAGGACTGTTTACGCGAGTAACCAAAACGGGGTTTTCACCCCTCTGTATCTCAGCCCCATAAAGATCCTTAGAGTTCATTTTTGGTATACTCAATCTCCAGCGGCCCCTGACGGCACATACTAAAGCAAAACATCCAGGACCCTCAGGGGGAGGGGTAATATATGTTATAAAATCGCTATTTTTCGCACTTTTTAAAAATTGTTTGACAGGAGTCCAGACTAAACGGTAACTCGGATTGAGCTCTGCTTTTGCACCCACATTTATTTTGTCCCAAAGCTCGGCATAGGGGGTTTTTCGACCCCCACCCCCTCCCCCTTCGTTTTTATTTTCCGTATCTTTTCTACCCGGGGGTCTTTAGTGTTGATTTTTGGTATGAATATTCTCGATGAGACATTGAGGACATTTTCCCAAAATTTACCCCCCCCCCGGGGTTATCGCACCGCGGAGTTATTAATGCTTAAAATTGGTCCGATTTCTATCTATTAGCTCTGTTCAACATCTGAGCATTTATGTTTTCATTGTTGGGCCACGAGGAAAGAAAACTCAATGATTTATAATTTCATCTGTTGCCAGTTTCTATTTGTTAACAAATAAAATATTTATAATTGATTTTATTGCATAAGGCTTTTAAAAGAGATCTTCAATTTAGTTCATTTTAATATGAGATCGGCAGTAAGGGTTGGGGTTTTTTTTTAAACTTTTAATTTAATCGTAGTATTGTTAGCAACTAGCTTTGTTTTGCATCGGTTCGGGTGGTACATTGTGATTGATTTCAAATTTATCCTAGACTGAAGAAGATCCTTGAACTTTTGCACCAAATGCATGCTGCCAAGAAAACCACAGATGTCGGACCGCCAAGAAAAATGTTGAAGAGAAAAAAAAACATGCAAAGTAAATTTTGAAGAGAAAAAAAAAACAGGCAAAGAAATAATATTAATGCAAAAACATGTAATTCCTCCCCAAAAACAACAGTGTTGTAAAAAAATCCCCCGCCAAGAAAACCTTAAATACTCAGCCTTAAAAAGTTATGATATCGAGTTTTCCCGCCAAGTTTGTGCCAAACTACAACTAACCTGTATGTATAGTTCTTTTAAATTGTTTTCAGTCCTGCCAGGCGGGAAGTTTTTACTCATTAAGCAACCACCTCACAAGACAAAGCTTCCCGCCTGGCAAAACTGAAAACAATTTAAAAGAACTATACATACAGGTTAGTTGTAGTTTGGCACAAACTTGGCGGGAAAACTCGATATCATAACTTTTTAAGGCTGAGTATTTAAGGTTTTCTTGGCGGGGGATTTTTTTACAACACTGTTGTTTTTGGGGAGATTTAAATGTCTGGACTAGTGGAAACCTTTTCTTAGAAACTTCTAAAAGCGCGCATAATATGGCCACGATACCTAAAAAAAATGTCTTTTAAGCATTTCTGATATACAGCATTTGCCTCGTTGGATCCTCTTGTTTTTCACGAAAGATTTGCTTTCATTAAAACAAATGCAACTCACATCTACGGATATCTTTCGAATTTTAATACTGTATCGCATACTTTAGTTTAGTAAATGTACAAATAGTGCACAATGAATATTTAAAGGTAATATCCTTTACTAGAAAATTCAAAACTCTAACACGAAGTTTGAAAGCTACAATTCTACTGGAAACATGAATAATGCCCCAACAAAATTTAGATACGTGCTCCGCCATGGGATCTAATTTATTCAATCAATAATTTAACACGTGTGTTATAACGATTTAAAACTTTATCTCTCGTTATCTGAAACTGTTTTATTCACATATGTTCGTGACGTTTAGTAAAATTTCCTTGCGGTTTTCACTAATTAAAAAAAAATCAATGAATAATTTTCTTTGTCTTATTCTCTATATACTTTTCAAACACTCATGATTTGTATTGTTACATTTTCGGGTCCACTTCAGGTTGTTTTCTTCAAGCAAGTCTTCGTAGAAAAATAGCAGTTTTATTTACAAGTATTTACAATCTGTACAGGGGTGCCCATCCCCCCCGAGCTCAATGGCGCGAATTCCCCCCCCCCCAAATTTTTCACAATTCTCTTGTGCTTTTTATTTTTATTTTTAAATCTCTTTTTTATTTTATTTATTTTTAAAATTTTTTTTTTTTTTTGAATATTATTTATTTATTCTGTTAGAGATTATTTATTTATTTTTTTATTTATTATTAATTTTTTAAAGTACTAATTATGCGAAGAACAGAATTACTTATTTTCTCTTCCAGGCATTCTAAGCACACTCTCACACACAAAATGAATAAATAAATAATAATAAAGGAATGAAAGAACTAATTTAAATTAAAAATATTAATTAATGAATAATTTTTATTGAAAAAAATCAGTAAATAATTTAACAAATAAGTAAATAATTAATTAGTTTTAACCCCCCCCCCAAATTTTAATGGCGCAACTTGCGCAATATTCTCCCCCCCCTGTGGCACCCTGAATCTGTATATATTAAATCAAAGTTTGATGACGTCATAGGTTGTGGGTCAATTGCTCTACTGAAAAATTTCCGCAACGTACGATTATGAAAATTGGTGCAAAATTAGCCCGTATACTGATGGTGTGCACTTCGAAGTCGAATTTTTTTAATTCGTCCTATTTTAGAAAATTTAATTAAAATTAGGAAATTATAAACTTGTTAGTCCCTGTTTTCGTACTCCAAAGGAGTATTTTGACGTGATGTAATTGACGTGAAGTCAATTGCAATTTTCTTACGTGCACGAACATTGTTTAGTTTTCAAAGTAAATAATTTTATTTATTTTTCAGCTTTATTTTCTTCATTTCTTTGAATGATTACAACATTTTTTTATTTCCTGAAACTTATTCTGGTTTTTGAGCAGCAAATTTTCCTCTTTATTGTTTCATTTTCTCGGATTATTTAGGAAAAAAATTTTCAAAATTCGCAAAATTACATTTTACTGTATTTGAGTAAGAGGCAGTTCACTTTGTAAATGCCATTTTTCTAACAAGTTTTTCCACACAAATGCATTAATCAACTTCTTGAAATTTCTATTTTATTTTCATAACATTAAAGGGTAATGTTCTTTTTGTGTCTAATTTTACACATATCGCACCCTTGCTACAAAAGTGCCACAACTCAAAAATTGTAATTTTTGAGTTATGACCGTCATTAGACGTAGTTTACACGTCTCTACCAATCTTCGAAAGAGCCAGAAGTTGCATTGAAAAATCAGCCGCCAAAGGGCAGTTATGGCGTTTTGTTGTTATCAAGATGCATAGGACCCCTTCCACTGAAATGCAACATCTCGAGTTGTCGTCCAGCCGTCGTAGAGTAACGTGCGTAACCAACGATCATAGTTTGAGATGTATCGGTCTTCATATCGACAAATTCAAAAATACTAAAACGTGCCTAGTCAGCCCGGGAACAGTTTTTTGCAATTCCTGGAAAACGTAGTTTTTTGAGTTGTGGCATTTTAGTAGCAAGGGTGCGATATGATTAATATACTTCTTAACAAGGGAATATTTTGATAATTGAGAATCTGGCGCGGTTGTCAAATTTTGGCAATAATTGTTTTATTTTAGGGACCCTTAGTTTACGTTTGCGAAGGAAAGATTTCTCTCACTCATTGGCGACAAAGATTTGACGCCGAAATCGTCCCTTCTTTTGGTTTATAATTTCATACATATAATTAACAGTTGAAAGTAAAATCCAATCAAAAAGAAAACTACTGAATAATATGAGAATTCTTATTAAAAAACTCGCCAAATCAACTGTAAAAGCTCCATTAACGTGTAATATAATCAGCTTAATAAAGATATCGAGTTATTATTATCGTTGAAATCTAAATTAAAATGCAAAATAAGAGAACCAGAGCAACCATGGCGACGATGAAAGCTCAAAATTTTAATTTTCACTTAGGTTGCAAAAAAAATATATATCGCAAAGTTGAATAACCTAAAACTGAAAAGTACCAACCAAAGATCTCGGTTATTTTGTATAATTTTGATTCCCCCCCCCCTCAAAAAAAAATACGCGCCAAATCTGGCACTCCCTACTGACTTTTTAGAGTTCTTGTTTCTTATTTTGGTGCTGCCAATTCAGCTGTTTTCAGCTTTTAGGTTTTTGCTGTTGCCAAATTTAGTATTTTCATGTATTTTGTACCATTTTTTGAGTTTTTTTAAAATTTTTGTGCCAACAATCTTTGGATTTCATATATGTCGCCAAAAAAGTCGCCAAAATTCCGATTTGCGGGTGGGGGGTATATCAAAGTAGTTCCATTTGTTGAAATATTCTCAAAAGTATCACCAAGAAAAAAATCTTGCCGTGCTTTTCAAAATATTGGTGCCCTTTCCATTCCAAAAGTCCCACTTAAATGGTAAAGAAATTCACCAAATAAAATAATTTGAACATCTAAACCCGTTAAAAGTTCCAAAAGGTTAGATTATTATTATTGTTTTTTTTTTTACAATCTAAGTGCAAGGAAGGCATAACAAAGTTTTTGAAACAAGAAACAAAATAGTGTTAGCGTTTTTGAATATTTCGGGAAGATATTAAATACTGCCAAAATGAAAACAATGATGGCAAATTTCTTGCCTATTTGGCATGCTCGAATCAACAATTGTTGCCCATAACGTTCAACATAAAGTTAAAATAAATTTCTAACTACAATTAAAAATAAATCGTCAAGTAAATAAAAAGGCCCTTTCCTGAAACTAGAATTTCATTTGAATTGAAAATCACTAAAAATAAAATTACAGTGTCTGTAAAGTATGGTAAATCTCGCCAAGCGAGCGCGTTTTCGTATTCGCAGTTTCAAAGCTTGAACATTGCTATCTTGCGAGAACAACTCAGATACATTTTCCCCCGAATAAACCCACTAATAAACGCTTCAATTTACATTTTTATGCTGTGTTTAATTTTCTTTTAATTCGTGCGTTATGTACACAGCGACAGCAGCGAAAATATTTTACATTTTGCCACAGGCAACGCCGTGGCGAATAACTCTTGTAGAATACAAGTACAGTCGTTGAGATACTTCATCAAATACCAATGAACAGTGTAACCTTCAACACTAACGCCGTATTTAAATCAAATACGACCAGATCGCAGCGCTACAGCGCTCTTCACAACAACACCATTTTCTTTTTTTTACTAATCGTTCTGACAATTGTGGGAAAAGAATTAAATTCACAAGCGCAAACCCGACACCAACTAAAATGAAAAGCTCAACTGCAGCACATCTAATCTACTTCAAATGAAATATTAAAATAAATTAAATCACGTGCTATTTACAAAATTCGTAAAAGTATTATTTGCGAATGAGAGCTCTGCAACTATTTTCGAGCCTCTCTCTTCCTTTCACTAGTGTTATTATTTCATTCAAACTTTATTTGACTTTTTAATAATTAAGTTCTATGCATTTCGGTGGCAACATCCAAAATACGAGACAGCATGCTTTTTCCAAAGGAAAAACACTCATTAACGTGATCTACCGATATATTACAGCTGAGCTAAACTTCCAATTTCTTCAAACGAAATATGAGCATCGAATTACTACTAAAAGCTGCCCGGTTTGTCGAGGAAAACTCGGACCACGACTACTGCTCATCAGAATTCCCTCGCAACAAGCACAAGAAACAATTCAAGGATAAACCGACTCGGCGTAAAGGGTATCACAATGAATTGGAGAGGAAACGCCGGGCAGATTTGAGGGATAATTTGGAGTTGCTCAAGAGTTTGGTGCCCATGGACTCAGAGCCGAGGCGCCTGTCTACGGTAAAGTTGCTAAGGGAGGCAGCAGTTTACATCACCAGCTTGAAGTATGAGTCAGAAACTCTAGACTCTGAAATCCTTAAGTTGAAATGTGAGCTGCAAGTTCTTCAAAGTGAAATAGCTCGACATGGAAATGAGTGGAAGTTGTGATAGTTGAGTTGTGGATTCTTTCTGGTTGGAAATGCCTATCATGTTGTACAATGAAACGCCAAATGGTTTTGTGTCGAAAAATATACTGCATTTGAATGTAACATAAAATTATGTTACTATTTATTGGCTGGTATTTTTTTTTTTTTTTTAAGAAAATCGTTCACTCAATCCTTACATTTAAATTTTTAAGTTTTTTTAAAAAATTTTAGCTGCATGAAGCTCAGTTATAAAGTCTTTTAACCCATGCTACGACGGACTCAGAAGTCCTGCTTATATTAATTTAGTACAGTCGACGCTCGATATAACGACCGTCCCCGTCCTACAGAAAACGGTCTTTATAACGAGTGGTCGCTATAAGAGGTAGAACATAGAGTATATTGGGATACAGTTGGGGGTTTTCTCACCGGTCGTTATATTAGGATGGTCTTTATAACGTGTGGTCGTTATAACGAGCGTCGACTGTATTATGAATCCTAAAGAAGCTTTTGAGTATCACTCCTTGTATTTCGCTGTGAAACCGACGGATGGTACCTGCAATCGCAAACAAATTTCTTGCGGGCCCTAAGGCGTAGCTAGGCGGGCCCTAAGGTTGTAGGGGGCCTTAGACCCCCAAAACTTTCAAAACTTTTATGTTCGGTAAAAATTTTTTTGATGTATTTGCAGCTCAAAAAACCAAAAAAAAAAATCATTGTTAAGTTAATTTGGCACATAAAGGGTTAAACTGTTTTTGGCGATTGGTAATATAGTCAAAAGCACATTAAATTATGAAACGGCAAACTAAAGAATTCCTGAAATGCGTTTACATTGAAAAGTGCTGCATTTGATTGAAAATGACATTAAAGTTTATTATCATTTATTGATTTATTTTCTTAAAACTAATTCACCTTTGGATTTTTTTTAAGCAGTTTCTGGCGATTGGAAATGGCTGGCAGAATTTATTATAGAACTACAAACTAAAACAAATTTGTGTTGAAAAATACTGCATTTGAATATGAATGTGACAGTTAATTATGTTACTATTCATTATTTCGTGTTTTCTTAAAGAAACCCTGACGCTCATTTCTTACATTTATTTTTCAGACCACTTTTTAAATTTCCATAAATTTCCTGTTAAAATATATCGACTCAAACTTTTTAAGCAATTTGCAATTAAATTAGTTAAAGTCACTTTACTTCAACAGACTGAATAGTTTTCCAGTTAAATGTTAACCTGCTGAATACTAATTGATGGAATAAAAACTATCAAGCCGTTTCTAATAAGTGTCTGGAATCTCTATATCTATAATAGAATGCAACTTAACTTGACACTGAACGTCACTACGGGCGGAGCCAATACTGCTCACAAGCAGTCAGCGATCTCCTCTAATTCGCCAAGTAGGCTGTGACGTTTTATCAAGCTCGTTTTTCATAGGCTAACGTCACGCTGACATCACGATGCTGTTGTCAAGAAAGGTTGCAGTGCAGTATAGAAAGCTTCTTAAAAAGGTGATTAAAATGCTAAATATAGACGTGAGTATTCTTTTTTTGAAAAAACACTCATACAGCGATGATATAAGTGGGGAAAATAAACTTCAAGCATTTTTATTGTTGAATTTTTTGTTTAAAAATTTCGCCAAGATGTTTTGAAAGTTCATAATTTAAATTTCCTGATGTATTTATTTTTAAGTTAAAGCACTTTCCTTTTTTTTTTTTTTCTACAATCAGTTTAATTTCACTGCAAACATCAATCAGTTGCAATGATTTTTGAACCAGCAGAAATTTTATAACGGTAACTTAACCCATTAATGCCTAGCGTCCCTTTTTAGGGACGGTCCAAAAAAGGGTCTGAATTTCCCCAAAATGAACATTTCAACCAAATAATAGTATTCAATTAGTACCTTGGTATTGTTTGAATTCGTTATGAACAGATTGAAGCACATAACCTTTATAAAGTGTGTTCTGTAGCAGTTTTAATAGGATCTTTATCAAGAATGACATCGTTCACAATCGCGAGGAAAAGAAGCAAAATTTTCAAAGTTATTCCCAGTTTCCCAGTTTATGTTAATTGCTGATTTTATTTCTTCTTATAAAATGTAGTTTTAAATATTATATCGTAGGCAGAAAAAAAATTTAGTATAAAAAGTATGTACACTCTGGGGTCTATCGTAACTTTTAAGGGACGATTTTTCTTTCCTTAATAAAAAAAAATATTTTTTACATAATATTTTTTTAATTATTTTTCCTGACCATTAAACATTGTTTGCAACCAGTATACAAAATATCTTTGGAAAAAAAAATGTCAGGCATTAATGGGTTAAGAACTGGAATTTAAACATTTTTGCATATATCGTATAAAGTTCTTGTAAAATACTAATATTGTTTTCATATTGATACCTAAATCTTAAAAAATACCATTTTAAGTACGACATAATTTCAAAATATTTTCAAAAATTCTTTAAAGGAAGCCTTTGTTATTTGTTAAATAAGAATTTTGACGAATTTAGCAGGGGCGCCAATCCCTTAAAGGCAATGGCGCAAAAAAAAACCTCATATTTTCCGCAGCAACCCCAGAATGAGACATCCCCTCCAAATAAGATCAAAAAAAATTTACCAAGCTACAACAAGCCTTACACTACCAACAAACCTTACGCTCCTCAATGACGGTTTTAAAAATTAAAAAAATTGAAATTTTTATTCGATTTTTTTTCAACCCACTTTATCGAGATGGTTGGTTTTTCCCCCGTGGGTTCACCCGAAAAAGCCGTGGGTTTGTGTCGGGCTTGGCGCGCTTTATCGAACCCTGTTGTTGAATGAGGATATAAATATAAATTCTTGTGCTTCATGGTAGTACTGTGAACCCCCGCTTAATCGGGTAACGGATAAACGAATATCCCGTATACGAATAAAGCCTTCCAAAAACCGAATATTTTCTCATAGACGCAATGTTAAAGTTTCTCGCCCAATCAAACTATTTCCCTGGATCTATCTACTTATATTAAAAACTGAGTATCATTCTTACTATCTTTCTATCTCTGTGACGCTTCTTTCTCCTGAACGCCAATGAACTGAAAGTCGAGCCAGATACCGATAGATTGGTAATTTTCCAGGCTTCATTAGTTTTAATTTATATAATTATACGATTCTAATTAACGAAGATATCAATTAATAATTAGTCAAATTTAAAGCAATTTTTCCTAAATGTTTAAATATGAAATCCATTGTTACAAAACGTGGTTGCTATGAAACAGTAATAATAATGATAATGAGAATTTTAAATAAAGGCTTAACTAAATCAAACATGAAACTCATTAGTTGGCCAGGTACGTAGTACTTTTATCGCTAACTACTTGTAATTTTTTGAAATATAATTTAGTTGAAAAGCCATCTACTTAAAAACCGAGTATCTATCTAGCTCGGTGCTGCCAGAACGTGTGCTTTATGTCGCTCAGCCATGGAGGTGTCAAAAAAGGCTTCGTAAAAAGGCGAAATCAATAAGACATTTTTTCTAATTATGTAACTGACACACATAAATTATAGCCTATGTCCGTCTCCTGGCTCTAAGCTACCTACCCACCAATTTTTAGCCATATCAGTACAGCCGTTCTTGAGTTATAAATAGTGTAACTAACACGACTTTCTTTTATATATATAGATAATATAACATCAGAATGAGGTAAAAGTTAGGGGAGGGGACATTATGCATCAACATGTCTCAAGGAAGCTAATCTAGCTGCCCTGGCAGCTAGTAATTCAATAATATCGGTCAGTTTGCACAAATATTTTTGCTGGGAAAAAAAAAATTACGCAATAACAACTATTTACGTAACGATACATAACAATAAAATTGTGCCTTTATTTCATAGTTTTATAAAGCATTAAGGTAACGATTAAAAAAAAAGCCGCTTTAAAAAAAAATATCCATGCCAAAAAAAAAAATCTTTTCCGTTTTTAATGCAACAATACATTTGTGGTTTAAATCTTTATGTCCCAAATTAACTTATCAATGATTTTTTACACATTTTTTTTTTTGGTTTTTTCCGTTGAAAATACATCAAAAAACACATTTATCGAGTAAAATAATTTTGAAATTTTGGGGGTCTAAGCCCCCTACCCCTTAGGGCCCCCAAAAAACCGTTTCCGATCGCAGTACCATCTGTCGGCCTTTCAGCAAAGTTCAAGGAGTGGTACTTAAAAGCTTCAGCATGATAACAGCCATTTAGGATCCATAATACTAAATTAATGTAAGCGGGGCTTCTGAGTCTCGTCGGGATATAAACGGTTAAATCCTGCAAGGCGTTCGGATTAATAATCTTTGAATTAGTTTTAAAAAAGCTAAAAAATACGCTTTTAGATGCTTTTATAATATACATCAACAAGTAATGTAAGAAATATAGTTTATATAATATAGTTTAGCCTTTAGTATTTGTAATAGGGTCATTCCACGTCAAGTGATCCAAAATCTAAAAATTTTACCTTACATTTTTGTATTTCTTTCATATTTGGCTCATCAATTGTAACCCTTGAGGTAATTAAAAGTCTCAATTTTTAGATTTTTATCTCTATTATTTTTTTCATTTATGAGACTTTGAACTTTGGAAAAACCCTGTTTTTTCCATGGATAAGGGAAGATAAAAGGGACCATAACTCGGCACCAAATATAGATAGAACAATTTGGTAAATGGCATTTTAAAGTACGTTAACTGCCGCTTAATTTGATATGCAACATGACTAATTTGATAAAAATTTTATTTTTCAAAAAATGAAATTTAAATTTCAAATTTAAATTTCTCGAAAAACATATAATGAATTTCTTTGAAAAAATTCTCAAAAATTTTTGTGTATTTCATCTATGTTTGTACAAATTTTTAGATTGGGATCTCAATGGAATCATATTTTTTTGAATTTTTGAATAAAATTGTATAGGAAAAAAATGATATTTTTTAGACTCTATTTATTTAAATACTAAGTTCTCTTGCTTGTGATGGTCTAAAGAGTAGTGAACAAACATGAATATGTTTAAAATGAGCTAGCATGAGCTTATAGATTTGTCAGGTTCACCCCTCCCCCCCCCCTTCCTTCCCCGCACAACCACTCTTTTTTAATTCAAAACTGTTTAAAATGTTTTTAAAAAAAAACTCTTTGATACAAAATGAATAGTAAACTTATTTAAAGTTGGTAAATGAGTTTCCTTATAACTAGACGAAGTATCCCCCTCCTCCACCCAAATATCCCATTAACCCTGTACTATTATGACGTCTAACCTGGGGATTGAATTGACTATTATTTTTACTCTAGGTAAGTGAGCTAGCATTAACTTGTAGATTGATCAGCTCCCCCTCCCTTCCTTCCAGACTCAAACATTTTCCCCCCAAACTGTTTAAAATGCTAAAAAAAAGTTTCTTTGATACAAAATGAACAGTAAACTTGTTTAAAGTTAGTAAATAGGCTTCCTTATAACAAGGCAAAGTACAACCCTTCCCCCACCCAAATATTCCATTAACGCTATACTAATATGACGTCCAACCTCGGGATTGAATTAAGGATTATTTTCACCCTAGGTATATATATTGTTTTTCAGACGAAGTGTTTCTTTTCGATCCGAACTTCAAAGTGTACTTCCATTCAATATCTGAAATTTAACTTTATGATTCATTTCATCTCCTACCCCAGCACCAATCTTCAATTTTGAAGGGAGGAAATAAATGGGTCGCCCCAAGATCATAGCAAACAGCAAAATAGCACTGTTTCTCCTTGTTCTCATTGTTTTTTCTATTCTTTTCGCACAAAACTGAAAATAAATAAAATATCAGATTATATGTCTGTGTCCCCATAACTATCTTCCCACATTATCTAGTGTGCAGCTGTTATTTAATTTTTTTAATTGTTTGTGCTCTTTTTCATTTTATTGTAAAGGAAAGTAATGCAGCAAAATATATCTATATACGTATATTAAACAAACACTGCTTTTTTGATCATAACCTCTCATGTTGTTTAACTTCTGTACAGATTGCTCCTCCCCTTTTCCTACCTTCCCGCTCCAAACTTTTATTTTTTTTTTATCATCCCGTCTAACCCCATTTCAAAGCCTTAGTCTCAACTGATGTCTAGTAGTGTTTCAGTTTGTTCTGTTTGTTACTCTTTAGCTCATGAGCTTTGTCCAATAAGAGAAAGGAAAGGCAGTGATGGGGACTGACATATAGCCTGATACTTTGATTTCTTTTCAGTTTTGTGTGAAAATAATGGGAAAACATTATGAGAACAAGGGGAAACAGTGCTATTTTGCTATTTGCTATGATCTTGGGGCGAACCGTTTCTTTTCTTCCTCCAAAATTGAAGATTGGTGCTGGGGGAGGGGATGAAATGAATCATAAAGTTTAAATTCAGATATTGAATAGAAGTACACTTTGTGAAGGTCGGATTGAAAAAAGAAACACTTCGTCTGAAAAACAATATATACCAAGGGGGAAAATAACCCTCTAATCAATCCCCAGGTGAGATGTCATATTAGTGTAGCGTTAATGGTATATTTATGTGGGGGAAGGGTTTTACTTTGCCTTGTTATAAGGAAACCCCTTTACCAACTTTAAATAAGTTTACTGTTCATTTTGTATAAAAAAAGTTTTTTTTTAGCATTTGAAACAGTTTGGGGGGAAAATGGTTGGGTCGGGAAGGAAGGGAGGGGGAGTTGACCAATTTACAAGTTAATGCTAGCTCACTTACCTAGAGTAAAAATAATAGTCAATTCAATCCCCAGGTTAGATGTCATAATAGTACAGCGTTAATGGTATAGTTGAGTGGAGCAGGGGGATACTTCGTCTAGTTATAAGGAAACCCATTTACCAACTTTAAATAAGTTTACTATTCATTTTTGTATCAAAGAGTTTTTTTAACATTTTGAACAGTTTTGAATTAAAAAAGAGTGATTGTGCGGGAGAGGAAGGGGTGAGGGGGTGAGCCTGAAAATTCTATAAGCTCATGCCAGCTCACTTTAAACATATTCATGCTTGTGTTACTACTTTTTAGACCATCAAAAGCAAGATAACTTAGTATTTAAATAAAAAGAATCTAAAAAATATAATTTTTTCCTATACAGTTTTATTCAAAAATTCAAAAAAATATGATCCCATTGAGATCCCAATCTAAAAATTTGTACAAACATAGATAAAATACGCAAGAATTTTTGAAAAATTTTTGAAAAAAATTCATTATATTTTTTTCGAGAAATTTAAATTTGAAATTTAAATTTCATTTTTTGAAAAAGAAAATTTTTATCAATTTAGTCATGTTGCATATCAAATTAAGCAAAAGCTAACGTACTTTAAAATGCCATTTACCAAATTGTTCTATCTATATTTGGCGCCGAGTTATGGTCCCTTTTATGTACCCTTATCCATGGAAAAACGAGGGTTTTTCCAAAGTTCAAAGTCTCATAAATGAAGAAATAATAGAGATAAAAATCTAAAAATTGAGACTTTTAATTACCTCAAGGGGTACAATTGATGAGCCAAATTTGAAAGAAATACAAAAATGTAAGGTAAAAAACGTTGGATCACTTGACATGGAATGACTCAATAGTAAAAAATGAATTACTTTTATTATATCTGCAAAGAACGTGAATTTTATCTTTTATTCAGTTACATACAAACAACTGAAACACTTATGATCAGTGCCGTATTTACATATGGGCTGAATAGGCAAGAGCCCAGGGTGGCAAGATTGGGGGGGGCGGCACTTTTTCCATGCAAAGTGAAGACCTTTTGTTTTTTTTTTTTTTTTTTTTTAGACAGCAGGGCAGACCGGCCGCGAGAATAACTTTTTTTTGTTTATTTTTTTAGTCATGTTAAACCAATTTAATGTTTAACTAGCTGTGTGGCCAGGCTTTGCACGGTCAACCTTGAAAAGACATTTTATGTCAAGTAAATATATTTTTTTTTACAACTCTGAAATTCAACACCTCAAGGGGGGGGCGGCCAGTTATAAAAACCCAGGGCGGCCTCCGGTCAAAATACGCCTCTACTTATGATACTCATACATCAACATGTAATATAGTTTAGCCTTTAGCACTAATAATCGCATTAAATAAATTACTTTTATATTTGCAAAGAACGTGAATTTTGTCTTCTATTCCGAGCTACATACATACCTACAAGTGAAACTGATAAAAGCGTATTGAAAATCCTTTGAAATTTGAATCGAAATGAATCGGTGAAAAGAAGTCACTTAAAAAAGCGACGAAACCCATAGCGGGATCAAGCCTACGATCATCTTGTTTCTAGCGCAGCGCTCTACCCGACTGCACCACTGCATCCTAATTCTCGGATGCTTTTCATTGAAGCAGGGGTGCCCATTCCCCCCAAATTCAATGGCGCAAATTCCCCCCCAAAATTTTTCTCTCTTTTACATTTTATTTATTTTTTAAAATATCCTTTATTTATTTTTTAAATATTTTTTTTTGAATATTATTTATTTATTTTTTAATTTTACTATTTTTTTATATATTATTAACTTTTAAAAGTACTAATTATGCGCAGAATAGAATCGCTTTTTTTTCCTTTCCAGACATTCCAAACACACACACACACACACAAAATAAATAAATAAATAAAAAGAAATAACTTAAAGTAAAAAAATTAATTAATGAATAATTTATGTTGAAAAAATCAGAAAATAATTTAATTTAAAAAATAAATTAATAAATAATTTAAATAAATAAATAAATCAGTTTAAAAAATCCCCCCCCCCACCATTTTGATGGCGCAACTTGCACCATAATCCCCCCCTCCCCCCTGTGGGCACCCCTGCATTGAAGTAATGAGTCATAAAAAACAGAGACGAGCGAGGAGGTGGGTATTGATACAAAAAAAAAGTTTTTAAACAGTGGGTATATTTTTCGTCAAGAGCCGGCAAGATAAGCTTTAAAAGGAAGATTCTTTAATTAAATTGTGCAATTTCATTAAAAAATCAAGAAGCTCTATCGTGGTAACCGAAAGCAGAATATATGAGTCTGGCGGACTACCCGAAAATTTCTTTGGTTTGGCAAAATTTTGCAACAAATTAAGCTTGTAAAAATTGATTAATAACACGCGCCTTTTTAAATGTCTTCATATTTTGTTTTTCCACCTTCTTCGTGAACATAAAACAAAATAGAAAACTCTGCAAATGTTTGCAAAAAAAAAAAATCCAAAAAAGCTAAATAAATGAATGGAAGAAGGAAAAAAGCTTCAATTGAATGGTAAGAAACAAAAACACTTGGAAAATTTTTAAAAGAAAACGTTAAAAAATTATTCAGTA
The DNA here is from genome assembly GCA_038373865.1 of Uloborus plumipes. Classification (NCBI taxonomy): domain Eukaryota; kingdom Metazoa; phylum Arthropoda; class Arachnida; order Araneae; family Uloboridae; genus Uloborus; species Uloborus plumipes. Next base: position 67,270 of record JAXGGA010006334.1, read on the forward strand.
TCCTGCGGCTTTTTGAAAGGCGAGAGAAGCACTCCTCGAGAAGCGCATGCGCATTTGGAAGTAACAACGATTGGTTTCCATGGCGACGTTGACGTCATTGCCCGGGCCATTCCTAGATGTTTGGGGAGATCTGCTTTTAAAGAGGTTTTGTTTGCCTAAAGTGAGTTGGAATAGGATTTGGACACAACGTTATTGTCCATCTTGTGCATAAGCCCATTTTCGCTGATTTTATTTTTCAATTTTAAACAGCAATAAAAGAGAGATAATAATGTTGCGCTTGATATCAATAAACACGTGAAGGAAATTTTCCGCTATATTAAATGACTCGTATTTAGGAAATTAAAGCCTTTGCAGTAATGTTTGAATATTTGGTTTAAAAAATAAACAAATATACTGAGGAAAAACGCGTTATTAGAAAATTATCGCTTTTGCATAATATACAGTAACCCCTCGTTATATCGCGCTTTTCGGGGGACCAGAAAAAAGCGCGATATATCCAAAAGCGCGGTATAACCGAGGTCATTAAAAATAGTTTTCTATCCAGCATGCAAGTAAATTATACGTGCACATACATAAAAACTCATTTATTCGAACATTAGCTTTTTCCGTCAAAAGTAAAAATATATATATATATATAACTTTTACAGATTACTACTACACATTACTAACAGATGCTTTTCACTCGTTGTATCAATACAAAAGAAAGTGTTCAGTAGTTTCCAAACTGTTTCTGCAGTATGCAAGTTTGGGTGACAGGAATTTGCTGCTTCTTTTCAGCGAATTCAGAAGAATAGAAGAACCTTCGTTTTGTTCATTAATGACAAAATGAATGAGAAAGAGACCATTTCTGAGCACCTTACATATTTTCTCAAAAATGGTTTCGAACTAAAAGTTTCTTTTTTTTTTTTTTTTTTTGAAGACAAAAGAAAAGAGCGATATATCCGAATGAGCGATATAGCGAGGCGCGATATAACGAGGGGCTACTGTATTTTAATTTGAATTTTTAAAACGAAAAATAACACTCGCGTCTTTATCCATGATGCAAATAATTCATATACTAGTAGACACTCGGTTAAGTGGTAGCCACAGTCACTGTATTTGCACATGGCCATTAAAAGTAAGCTTGAATATCATCTTTTAACTTCCTTTTACGTAGTAAAGGGAAGTATTGTGATCGCGAAAAAAAAATCCACTCAAATTTGGGTCTAAATTTTGATTTTGCTCACACCTGAATGAATGTTCAGTAGTTTTTTCGACCTGTCAGCACGTGCATATGTACCTACCAACATATAAACAGCCGAAAAATCCTTTTCAACCACCCCCGAGTTAATTACGACGAGTTTTCTCGTGACGTCTGTATGTACGTATGTGCGTATGTATGTATGTGTGTCGCATAACTCAAAAACTATATGCCGTAGAAGCTTCTAGTTTGGTATGTAGGCTCTGAGGATGGTCTAGTTGTGCACCTCCCCTTGTGGTTGCATTCGAATGTTCCCAAGGGGTGTTTTACCCTTTTTTGGGGTAAATCAGTGTTAATTTCAATGCAGACTCAAGTGATATGAATTGGCGCGACCACTTGGCGATATGTCGCCAAGCTTTTGGTCGCCAAGTGTTTGACGCCAACTTGGCGACATATCGCCAAGTTGGCGACAAATTTGGCGAAAAAATTATTTTTTGAATTTGGGTTCAACTTGGCGCTATTGGCGATATTTTGCGAAAAATTCACTGAATGATGTTAAAATCGGCAATATTTAGAAAATTAACCATTGTAAAACATTTTTTTGCATTGTTTCGTGGCAGATTAGGGGTGTAAATATTTGAATTGTTACCTTGCTCACTCCAAGCACTTTTTTTAACACTTAAGGCAACTACTAAGAAATTTACACGTAAAAGTAAGTAGTGTGGGGTCCATACCAGATTTTTTTTCTTTTCTAATGTACAAACAAAAAGGCACTGTTGTTTCTTGTTTTGGAGCAATCATTTTAAAGTCCCTTCCCCTCTTTCTTTCTTTTTTTTTTCTTTAAAGTAAATACTGTCCTCCCCGCTTAATCGGGTAACGGATAACCGAATACCCGGCTTATACGAATAAAATATCTCGGAACTGATACCATAGACGTAATGTTAAGGATTCCCGATTAATCGAATACTCCGTTGAATCGAATAATATTTCTTGGAACCGACAGTATTCGTTTAAGGGGGAGGACAGTATTAGATTTTACTTCAAAAGGAAAAATATGTCCCCCTTCCCACCCGTTATTCTAAAAGCAGTACTTATTACTTTACTCTCGCATACTATATTTATATTGATTCCGTTCAACTTCCCTATTTAAAAGAAAGAAAATTAAATATTACATTTTTTTAGCTAAACTTTTGAGAAACTTTATAAATTATATTTTTACTATGTGCTAGCGTTTGAGTTTTTTTTTTTTTTTTCTTTAAGCAGAAAGAATTATTTCTAAATCGTAGTAGTAGAATTGCAGAATTAGAAATACTCGATTCCTACTCGCTAGATGGCACCAGTAAAAGAAACTAAGATATTTTATTCCCAATCAATATGCAGTGCTTCTCCCTGTTAAGGCGACAAGGGACTATCTTTTTTTCTTTAGCAATTTTCAATGAATTTCTTTGAAATTTGCAGCATAGCTACATGTTGCTAATACTAACACATATAAAAATTTTCATTGAAATATTTTAAAATTATTTTTTTTTTAATTTAAAATTTGAATTTTAACACTTTTTCTATATTAATCCTCGCGCCTGAAATTTCATCAAAATGACAAAATACAAGCAAAATGTGGAACATAAAACACCAGAAAATAAAATGTTGGGAGTACTTTTTCTATATATTGTGGCAAAAATTAAAGAAAAAAAAAAACTAAAATCTACATTTTTTTTTTTGTAAAAGATATCCATATTTCAATAAAACATAGCAAATATATTCGACACAGCTAATAAAATAGAAAATTCCTTCCCAACAAAATGTTAACAAACTTCTTAAGTACATGGCAGAAAATTTTTAGCAAATTTAAATAATAATTTTTTACACTAGACCAATATGAAATTTGTAAACACGCGTAAAATTGTTTTGAGAAAATCAGCATTTACTGTTTTACTGTTGTATATTTCATTATTAAATAAGTTTTTAATACAAATTCACCACAAATAAGGTAAAGCTATTTATTAACAATAGCAATAACATGTATTTCAATCATATAGTTTTTAGAAATATCATCAAAGAAAAACCGATTTTTTGACCATTTTTGCTCATCTGAAAGTCCCTTCTCACCTTAATACAAGATACGTCCGCACCATGCTAAAATAACGAACGTGAAAAATCGCGTTTTTCCAGTTCGAATTTTACAATTAA
>JAXGGA010006335.1:0-70631 GCA_038373865.1 Uloborus plumipes
GTCTTAACAACGATATTGCTTCAACGTTAGCTTCAGACATCCAGCGAACTCTGTGACGGCTACAGACAATGCTTTGTAAATCATATATTTGTGCTTGACACGAATGAAACTTTCGATGCTGCAGAATGGATTCTTGATCTGCAATAGTTTCAGCTACGGGTGATAAAATTTTTTAAAAAGTTTAACTCTGCAAGTAAAATTAAGAAACCAGATTGGACAAATTCGGTATGGTTGCACAAATGAAGATCCTTAATTTGTTTTTGTTACATTACTTGAAAATAATTTGGGAAAAAAACTTCAAAAGTATCATCGAATTATTTATCAGAAACTTCTTGCCAAAGAATGAGACTTTTTCTCTGCTGGTGACCCTGTAGAGTTCACTGTGTTAACAAACTACGAATTAGAGCTCTGAATGTTTTGGGGACTTTTCCCAGGAGAAAGAGCATGGCAAGTTACTCCTTCATTGAATTGTGCAATAGCTGTCCAGAGGAAAAGTAGTCATACGATTTTAGAATTTTAGGGAGTGTGTTTTTTTAAATGTCTAGAGGGAAAACAATGAGGACTTGCTACTTAGAAATGAAGAATAGCAAATGAATTTAGTTATGTCATCTCTTATTAGCCAGTGTTTAAGTAATTTAAATTTAAGATAGTACAAAAAAAGTTTCCTAAACCAGTATAGGACATCTACATTCTTTTATGATGAAACTTCAGTTTCTTTCTCTCTACTTTGGAGAAAAAGAATAAAACATTAAATTATACTGAAAATATTAACCCAAGTTTAATAATTTTCCAATGTTATATGGAGAAAATTGTACACCCATTTTACATACATTCAGTGTTAGGTTTGGTGATTTTCAGGATCATAAAGAAATGATGATCTTTTCAAATTCATTGTCTGTTTCTCTGCAAGACGCTACTTGTTACCTTTCTGAAAACCAAATCAGAATTACTGACCTTTTGCATTGGTAATGATATACAACAGCTTACTTTAACAGAAAGTCATCCACGTTATATAGAAAGTTGGAAATTTGTACCCACAATTTTTTCCCCCATTTACACACTTTAGCCGTCTGATGCTGTGATGCTGTTGTAGATTTGCTTCAAAACACACTTCTAAACAAATAGGTTTTATTATGAATGGAGATAAATCTAAATACCTTTGAATATTAATTGATAGCACTTAAAACACTTAAACTTCATAGGATTCTCAAGAACTAATCCTACAATGAAAGACTTGGTAAAAAAAATAAAGATAGACTCATAAACTACATTAAGTACAGACTGTTTAATTTTTAGAATAGAATGTTTGTTGTTATTTGTTTCTTTTTTAAGCATAAGCCAACTGACAGAACTTATAAAAGTGTTTATTAACGATAATTCTTAAGTTCGGACTTGTTTTATCTTTATTATCATTTAGATTTCAATTGCTCAGATTTACGAGAAAAAAATTTCATTTGAGTAAGAATTACATAATCAGTCAACCTAAAATCTATTTTTAACTTTTTAAAAATTTTCAGTCTGTTGGAAAAATACAATGTGGCACGCTGAGCTTTTTCTCTCCAGATAGTGGCACTCTTTCCTGAAAAGGTTGGCCATCCCTGGTCTAGAGTTTGAAAACATTAATGCACACTGATAACTAAATTTTTAACAAACATTGTTATTGTTGTTCTTACAAACACATACTTTAGGACGATATACTAATATAGACTGATTTATGACTTCATCATAATTAGAATTTCATTTACTTTTTCCCACTGCTCCCAACTTTTTATCTTGGAGCCTTATGATGAATTCTCACCTATCGCAAAAACAACAAAAAAATTCGTAAATTTTCTATGCTCGTCATTGCTCCCACATAACTAATACACCCTCATTATGCTAATCGCACACTCAGTAGTATATATTTTATGCCATCATAGTAAATCACGTTCACTGAAAATTACCATAATATGTCATAATACTGGCAGATGATTTAAAGTCCAGGCGACAGGCTCTAAAGGAGGGATTCTACTTCAGATGGCTCAAAAAAAATTCTATTTTTAGGGGAATTTTTTTTAGGTTTAAAAAAAAAGGCAAATCTAGAAGTGAAAAATATTCACATGCAACCGATTTTTATGTACATTCGTACGACTATTGTTTTCCAATCGGCGGGACTCGGTTGTATATGAATATTTTTTTCTAAAACTTTTCTTTTCCCATTCTCAAACATGTAATAAAGTAAGCTTGAAAAGTTCACAAGACTTGCCTTTCTTTTTAAGTCCCAAGAAAATTTCCCCCAAAACCAATTTTTTTTTTGAGCCTTCTATCCCCCCTTAAATACCACCTAAAATGAAATTAAGGATGTGGAAATACAGTCGACGCTCGTTATAACGACCACACGTTATCCAGACCATCCTAATATAACGACCGGTGAGAAAACCCCCAACTGTATCCCAATATACTCTATGTTCTACCTCTTATAGCGACTACTCGTTATAAAGACCGTTTTCTGTAGGACGGAGACGGTCGTTATATCGAACGTCGACTGTAATTTTAAATATTTCATTTTGAATATCAAAAAATATTTTCGAATCTTATTTTTTGCAGTGATTTAAAAAAACTAACATGTAATTGATATGACATTGCTAATTTATGTACTTTAAAAAGCATCAACTTTTAAAATACTAGAATATTACAATAATGTATAAACAATTTTAAAATCAAATAAAAACTAGTGGTACATTAACAATTGTTTCCTGCTTCTAAGTACTAATTAAATAATTTAATCAGACTTTATAAAACAAAGCTCCTCTTGACTCAAAATGCTCAATTATAGTACTTGCGTAGCAGCTTCCAGACGTGTGGGTTGACGTGTGGGTGATTGTTGTGCTCATGGGCACAGGCTTAAATTTGTGGTAGCCCCTTCCAGACAAGTTTGCACAACAACTGCTAAGTTTCTGCACCTTAGAATTCTTGAACTTGAAAATATTTTCAGATGCAATTGAAGATCTGTAACCGCCGAATAAAACGCATTATGTTACAATATATTGAACCTCTTACTTTCAATGTACTTTCAATAAATAATTATAATTTAGATTTAGACCCATTACTTTGCTTGCAACCTGAATTTATAAAAAATTAAATAAATAAAATCGTCTCCAAAAAAAAATAGCCATTCAAACACTGAAGCAGTTTCAGCATTTCTGTCTCTGCCCCCTCCCAACTTTAGGATTCTTGTAAGGTGATGTACTTCTCCCCTTCCCCCTTCCTTCCTTAGATTTAAAATTGAAGCTGGTTTTAAAACGAAAATATAGAGAAGTTCTTACACAAATGTTACTATTACGTCACATAAAATTTATTTTGCACGTATTTTTATTAGAACACATGAAAGCGAAGAATTAAAAACTAATACAAATTAATCGTTTTGTAAAAATATTTGTACGCTTGTTTTCTGTTGTTTTTCGATTATTATGTTTTAATACCTGATCGTTCACTCTCCCCTCCTAAAATTTGTAAATGACGGGTCTGGTTCAAAGCGTAGATAGATTTCATAGAAGAAAAATACTTCCAAAATTATCTGCTATTAGCACCATATCTTACTCCAAAACAGAAGAGAGTTTCAAATATTATTTGTGTTAGTTATCTCGATTTTTCTTAATTTTGGCACAAAGACCCTATTACTTCTTGGTGTTTCATAAGTTTTTATTTTTTAACTGTATTTTAAATAAATTAAAAGCGTTTGCATTAAGGGGTATAGGTAAAAATCAAAATGTGCATATTTCTTTCGAATTCTTAACGAGGCCCGTAAGTTCAAATGTTTTCATGGGGGGAGGGGTCAAACATTGCAAATTCAATGGAAATTTAATCGAAAAACAACAAAAACGAAGCCCATTTTTTGTGAATACATTGATTTCTCAAAGTCAGGCGGCGCATTTAACCCCTCTAAATGACTAGCCTTGGAGAGGAGGACAAAGGGTACATACACACTCAATTCTTATTCGTATCGCATAGAAAAAGTAGTCAGTCTCACATAAATGTAAATATATTAATTTCTCAAAGAAGGCGGTTCGGGGCAAACGCTCCCCCCCCCCCCTTTCTGACGGGCCTGGCTCACCCCTCCTCTCATCAGGGGTGCCCTGAACTGAAACTTTTGGGAGGGGGGATTTCTAACACGTCGAATGAAACTCCAAATTTTTCCGAACGGTAAAATAGAAACATGCACTGATACCATTACATTATGAGAAAAAACATAAGGTATTTAAAAAAAACCGATATTGTGTCTAAATTCGCTGATTGGTCTGACCAAAATTTCTGAAAAAGGAAGTTTAAGGAGGTCCCAGTGGCTTCCCAACAGGGGGGCACGGAACTAAAATTTTTGGGACGGGGAAAATTATCAATTTGCCGAATGAAGTTCCAATTTTACCGAATGATAAAATACAAGCATGCACATTGCACACATGTCGTACATGCATAACATTAAGTGAGAAAAAACATTAAGCATCCTTTAAAAAACAATTCTAAAAACTAAAAAGAACAAATAATCTCATCTTCGAAGTGCCGAATCATCAGGAAAATGAGCCGAATACGGAAATTATTGGGAGGTCACAGTGACCTCCCGTGTGCTCCCATCGGGGCGCTACTGCATCCCACTTGGACGCCCCTGCCCCTTATGGAGTTTTTAAAAACTCGTCAATGTTCTTTAAAACTGAATGAGAAAACAGAAAAATACTTTCAAAAGAACAACGCAAAACATTTTCCAACAAACAACTGACCTTCACGCATGAGTCATCGGAACGGGAAACTCACCTGATTCGATTTTCTTGAATTGTAACTTCGCTTTTTTATGCTCAAAAGGCGAAGTGCGATGAACTTGCTGGACAAGCGAAGGTACCGAACTGTGATATTCCTCCGCGCGGATTATTTACATCTCTCCAACGCTCCCAACTTTCCGGCGTTAATTCAACCTCTTTCTTCTGATGTTACTCGGCGCAGTGTGCGGATGTCGTAGTGAAGTTTGATTAAGTCACGTTCGAATGATATTTGGAATTCTTTGCGGTATTCGAAACATCGCTGTCATCCTTGGAGAACCGTTGGATAGCTAGCAATAAATCTTTGATGTGTGTTACTTTTGAGTGGCGTGTATTGTAGTGTGATGATTCGCTTTAATACGAATAATGCCAGAAACATGCTGAAAGTGTGTGATTATTTCACCTTTTATTTCGATTGACATTTGTAACATTTCAACTTGATGCACCATTGTTTTCTGGATATCAGTCAAAAAATCTGTAGGATACCTACTGTGCCTTTTGAAGCAATCGGATGAATCGAAATGCCAAAGTGTACAAGTACATAATAACGCTTTATATGATTATGAAGTTTCTCATTTGTGCCTGATTACGCAATCAACTGTGCGCAAAGTGTGAATTTCAGCCGTCAGGAAATCTGTTGGATATCTACTGTGCCTTGTTAAAGCAAAATGCCTTAGTGTACAAGTACATAGTAGCAAGTACATAGTAACGCTTTATATGATTATGAAGTTTCTCATTAGTGCCTGATAACGCAATCAACTGTGTGCAAAGTGTGAATTTCATTTATTCTTTAAAGTCTTCAAAATTCAATAGACACTGCTATTTTTCCTCGTTTTAAATCTGTATGTGCTTTTCTCGTGATGACAATTTGGTTAAAGTGGACCAAACGCAACTTTCATCTCTTCTGTTTTCGAGCGACATTTGGTGTGCTTCCTGTGATTGCATTTTCATTATTTGAGAGTTGAGATGTAGCGAATGATACACAACTAAATAACTTTATTTATCATCCACTATTTTGATTCACATACTGTTTTAGATGGAGCGGAATGTCTAAGTGTACAAAATACTGTTGAAGCATTACATCATTATAAAATTTAACATTTGTGCAGAATCACGCAATCAACTGTGTGCCAAGTGTCTATTTCTTTTATTTTGAGAGTCATCAAGAATTCACTTGATACCAAGATTTTCCTTGTTTTTGATCTTTATGTGTTTTTCTTTTTTTAATGAATTTGGTTAAAGGTGACCGAACGCTGATTTCATTACTGCTATTTTCGAGTGACAATTGGTGCGTTTCTTGTGACTGCAAAAATACGGTTTTCATTGTTTGAGCGTTGTGATGTTCCAAATGATACACATATAAATAACTTCATTTTTCATCAACCCATTTTGATTCACATATTGTTTCAAATGGAACAAAATCTGCGAAGTCGTACTCGTAAGCCTTATAATCTTCGATCAAAGATTAAGGCTCCAGAAAGGTATCGGACCTACTACCAGAAACATTTAAAAGAAAATCCTAAGAAATGGACGAAAAAAAGGAAGCGCCCTAGTGCACCGCCTCGCATAGACTGCCCCATTTGTCTGAACACAAGTCGTTTCACGAAACCGGAAACAACGCGCTGTGGCCATGTTTTTCACGCAGGTTGCCTTAAAGCATGGCTTTTGCACGACAAGACTTGTCCAGTTTGTCGTACGCATCTTATCATCTGCACACCACAACCTAGAAGTTGTAGACCTTTGTTCCAGTACCATAATATCATCGATTTCAGGGAAAGAACATGGCATCGAGTTAGCGTATAAATCCCGCTTGTAGAAAGTCTAACTATGTACGATAGGTGAAAATGTTGCAACAAAATATACTGCAACATGTGGCATCCAAACTTCGGTTTTGCTTTTGTTTAGGGCCCGTCTGTTTGGAAGAGTATTTGGATGCTATGGCACACTGTTTGGTGATTGCTTGCTAAACTGCCTTAGCTCCTGCCATTGGGTGGTTCCTTGTAACTTTAATCAACGCTTAATTGTGTATGAAAAGAGCCGTTTGAGCTTCATATCGGCCTTGGTAACTCGTTTTCTACATGAATAGCATCGAACTAGTTGATAATTTGAAAGAAGTGCTGGAGCTGAGTTCCTATTCAAATTAAGCCCTGGCTCATACATTTTTTCTTTTTTTTTGTGTGGTAATAAACATTCAAGTGAGAAATGCTTTGCAATTGTAATTATTTTAAAATATTTGCACAAAAATAATTTAATGGCCAAAAAATCGTTGTGGTTAACAAGAAATGAGCAAAGATGTTTTAGCTGAAGCATGTGGCTTCAAAAGTAGGAGTTTCCCATTTTTCCTCGATTCCTTTTTTTTCCTTCGGGTATTGGATTGCTAAATGTATGTTGGCTAGTAACCTGTGTCCAACAAATGCTTTCAATAAAACAGGAAAAGTTATCGCAACTTATATCTTTTTGTGATATATGTAGGCTTTTTATTATTATTATTGTGGGGGGGGGGGGGGATGCAAACCTACTTTTGCATCCATACGCCTAAATACGTACTTGATTACGTCGGTTTTAAAGCATTAAAAATCGAGAAAAAATGTGAAATTCTTAGAACATGAAAAATTTTGATTGGAAGTTCTTCAAACTTTTTTTGTTTTAATTCCCAATTTTTGGATGCTAATGAAACTAAGTCTGCTGTTACAGAGAAAATAATACTGCCTCAATTAATTTATCATTAACATGTTGTTGAATGACAGAAAATGTATTTATAATATTTGAACATGGTAATTTCCAACTGCTTAATAATTAAGTGCAAATAAAAGACAGAATCTTAAAGGTGTTGTTACTAATTTATTTTTCATAATTTGTATTCAAAATATATCGAAGCATTTCATCATTTAACGAAAGAAAAATGTTTGAAATTTAGGTAGTAAATCAAAACTAACTGCTTGAGAATAAAGTTGTGTAAGGGCCCTGCTCCACATCAGCGGAAAAAGCGACCGAAACCGAAAATCCGGGTACTTTCCATAGGAACACTATTTGATCCATTTACGTTTCTGCTTTATTTTTCTGCTTTACGTCAATGTGGAGCAGGGCCCTAACAGAAACTGATGGCAACGGTGAAGTACTTAGGCCTAATATCGAATACCGAATGTTCGGTCACAAAAAATCAGAATGTTTTTTTTCTTTTAGTTTTATTAAAAATTCGAAGGGAAAGGTGTATTGTTGAGAAATTATGTTTGCAGTAACTACAATGAAAATAAATACTGCCGAAAAAAACACTTAATTTGTACAATTATTCAATAATAATAATTGAATTTTTCAAATGCAGTTTCAAATTAAATAAGAAAATGAAAAAAAAATAGCATTTTTTTCAGGGAGAAACTATGAAAAGCATTTTTGTAATAGTTTTGAAAATTTTCCGAGGTTGTTTGAACCCTAAAAACCCACCCCTTAAATACGGCCCTGCTGCATAGTAAGGTTTTACATGAGCAGTTATAATGAATATTTTTTAAATCATACATTGAAGAAAAATAAATTGATGTTGAAATGTAATCATTTGTTTGTGTTTTAAATCTGGCATTTTAATACAATGTCATACATTATTTCTCTATCCTGTTTTCTTTACCCGGTCAGATATCCTTTCTTTATCAAATTCCGTGATTTACCCCTCATTTTAGAGCTTATCGTCCTGGCTATTGACGAAAAATAGACCTACTATCTAAAATTTTTCTTTTTTTTGTTAAAAAACCCATTTTTTATGACACCTTAAATATTCTGAGGGCAGTAAGACTTATTCTCTCTGCCCTAAGTGCCACCATGACCAGGCTTCACCTCAACACATCTTGGACTGTTTGGGTTTGAACTGGGAGGATATCCATACTACTGTCTGTTTGCGTATTGTGCGCCTGGGAGCCACGGACGCTTCCATCTGAAAAAGGGGAGATAGGTTTATAGGATGCGCACTACCCGATGCCTTCAGCTTTTGTTCGCTTACTACTTCCTCGTTACTTTTCCCCCCTATTTCGAGAAAGTCCGAAAAGACTTGGCGCGTGCGCAGATGCGGTGGAGGTCGCACGAAAAAATTTTAGACAGTACTCCCCTTTTGGTATCGGATTTCATTAATGTCAACGGATTCGTGGATGGGTCATTCCACGTCAAATCAACCACAAAAATGGGATTTTAACACCCACCATCTCGGATTTTGATGAAACTCGGTATACTTCCTTCCTTTGTGGTCATAAGCAACTGCCTAAATTTTTTTCTTTCTACCTCGATGCGTTTTGATTTTATAGCCTGTTGAAATTTTGCGATTTTACATTTTTTGTCATTTTCGAGACACGTCAACTGAGCTAATGTTGTTTATGAAAAAAAATTGTACCTGGGTAACTAATGGTTTAATCTTTTTAAACTTTTTTACAGAAAATGTGAAGACTTTGAGCATGTAAATAAAAAATACTACGATAGTCTTAGTCTATATGAATTTTTTAAAAATTTTTTCAAAATTGAAAATTTTGAATTTTTTTTGTCAAAAAAAGGCTTTGTCAAAATTTTAAATTTCGACATGAGGGTCATCTTTAAAAATCATCATTTTTTTTACATGATCATGAATATATGCTCTAATTTATCCCACAAAAATTGTTTTGGGTATTTGAGGGATTCTACCCCCCCCCCCCGTTCTTATTCTAGAACAGAAAAACGTAAAACATCATACAAATAAGCTCATCTGGAGGAATTCTGGAAATACGACATCATGAAATTTAATACTTCCACACAACAATTGGACTCGTGCAGATAAGAGTTCTCTTACAGCTTTCATGTTGTTTGCTGAGCTTCTCGCACTGATGAAGGGGCTCCATTGTAGCCTTGAAATAGCTATTTGCTGTACTTTCTACCTTATTTGTGCTTTATTTACGTTGATTTTTAACTTCAAATATAGTTCAGCACAAAGCTTATTTGATCATATTTCAATCAACAGAACTAGGCTAGTTAAATGAATGGGAAGGTCCACTTGGATGTAAAAATTTGACTAGAAGGCCCCCTTCGTCTTTGTCGACTTCAGACACCATTCCAAAATACCATAAATTGTCATAAATACATGCAATGAAGCATCCAGGGTATAAGGTATCCATATTTAGAAAAAATTGTGGTGTATTTTTTGAATTAAAAGTAAGAGCAGGTTCTTCATCATTACTTGCATTATTATTATTATAGTGAAAATCAATTTATGACATTCCCTTGCAGTTAATTTTCCGACACTGCGTATAGATAGATACATCCATACTAAATCATTTTTAAAACACAATCTAGTTGAAAACACAAGTAAAATTCTATATCTGTTCAGCAATGATTTCTCTAAGCAACTAAGCAAAAGGGCAGACTGAAATACAAATTCAAAGATAGACACTTGCAGCTCTGAACTTGTTTCATTCATCTAATGAAGTACCAAACTAAAACCTGGTTTTGTTTATTTTAACTCTGGACCAAGGACATAAAACAGTGAAGGTTTGATTTAACTTTGCTTCATTATTATTATGAGTTCTAAGTGATTCGAATCAAGAAAAGAAGTGTTTACAATTAAAAGGATGTGCAACAATCTATTTTCCCCCTAAAAATGTTCTATTTTGTTAAGTGTTTCATATTTTCACTGCTTGATCCCTTTCATTCTTAAAAAAAAAATCTGTGATCATCAATGGCTCCTAATAAACTTGCATTTGTAAAAATAAATGACATTTGCCTGTCATCCCCCTAATTATATGGGCGTTTTTCTAGCCCATAAAAAGGATCAGCTGTCATCTCATGCCAGCAGATCTGCAAGCTGTATGGTTTATACTTAGTAAGTTGTGTATATTATGGCAGTGAGATTGAGAACTGCTTTTGTGAAAATTAGTTATTTTTCTTGACTCCTCCCCATCTGATGCATTCATTTTATCAAGATCAGTACCTTGTTTCAAGTCATTTTTATTTTGAAGCAATCTCTTCTATTTATTTCACTTTTTGAAGCACACTTGCTTAGACCTTCAACTGTGAATGAGGCATTAAAGTCTGGAAAAAAAAAAAACTGGACAAAAGTAGTTTTTTCCAAGTACATATTTATTTGCTTTTGAATTTTCATTAAAAAAATATAAATCTGTATAAGAGGAGATAAATATATGATTAGGTTTGATGTATAAAGGAATGGTTTTCAAAATAATAAAAAAAAAGTTAATGGAATAAAAGATGTGCAGTGCATGTATACTAGTTTAATCTTACTTTGCTATAAGTAAAGGAAAGGTAATTTACTTAATTAAAATAATATTACCAAAAAGTTGATCATTAATTTTAAAGGGATCTAAAATGTTATTTTAAGAAAAAGAAAGATAAATTTTTCTTTTGCACAGAAGTAAAAGTAATTGAAAAAATATCTCACAGTAACATTTTTTCTCACACATGGGCAAAGGGGGGGGGGGATCTAGAACTATTTCTTATAGCAAAAAAAGATTTTCTGAGGATAATTAAAACTATAAACATTGATCCATTAAATTTTGTAGAGCATTAACTGTCATTAAAAAAAAAGAATGATGATTTTTTTTTTGCACAGAAGTAAAAGTAATTGAAAAATGTCTCACAGTAACTTTTTTTTTTTAAACATGGGGGGGGGGGGATCCAGAAAGTGCTAGAAATAGTATAATCAGTGGATTAGTGTCAAGCTAAACTTTTAATTTTAAAGTTGTCTTACTACAATCTAGTAATCTGTACGGGAGTGAATTGTTGTATAGAAGTATTAAATTTCATGATATCGTATTTCCAGAATTCCTCCAGTTTAAACTATTTCAACTGAAAAAAAAATCTTTAAAATTAATTTTTATGAGTTTGAGTTCAATATTCAACATACTTCATGTTTAAATTTTTGTTGTAATTGATGAAAATTCTGTTTTTAAATAGGAGGAAGAGCTTATTTGTATGATGTTCTACGTTTTTCTCTTCTGGAATAAGAAGGGGGGGGGGGTAGAATCCCTCAAATACCCAAAATAATTTTTGTGGGATAAATTAGAGTACATATTCATGATCATGTAAAAAAAAATGATGATTTTTAAAGATGACCCTCATGTCGAAATTTTAAAATTTTGACAAATCCTTTTTTTGACAAAAAAAAAAATTCAAAATTTTTAATTTTAAATTTTTTTTTAAAAATTCATATAGACTAAGACTATTGTAGTATTTTTTATTTACATGCTCAAAGTCTTCACATTTTCTGTAAAAAAAATTAAAAAGATTAAGCCATTAGTTACCCAGGTACAATTTTTTTTCATAAACAACATCAGCTCAGTTTATGTGTCTCGAAATAACAAAAATTGTAAAATCGCAAAATTTTAACAGGCTATAAAATCAAAAAGCATCGAGATAGAAAGAAAAAAATTTAGGGTGTTGCTTATGACCACAAAGGAAGGAAGTATACCAAGTTTCATCAAAATCTGAGACGGTGGGTGTTGGGGTGTGATGGAACTGACATGGAATCACCCTGATCTGGTCTGACTCCGTCGAACCAGATAGGAGATTAGAAACAACAACAACGCTATTTAATTTCTTTGACGCTCGGACAGACGATTTTTATAAATCCAATTTAAAATGGATATTTTCAAATGCCCGTATCTTTCTTGAGGGTGGAGATAGTGATTAGTGGTTTTGAAAACTTTCAGACGGGAACTTTCCTAAGAGGTATTTTTTGCGTTCTTTCAAATGAGACCAAGATCGAGAAGATCCGATAAGTATTTCGCTAGATAGAGACGTTTTGAAGTAGAGAGAGCCATTTTGAAATCCTTTATTCGAAAATCGAACGGATCGGTGCTTTTTTCCCGTTAAAATCCACCCTATGATCTTTCCCGGGTGCCCAAGTATCTCCCTGCCAAATTTCGTCCAGATCCGACGTAAACTGTAGCTCTTTGTTTTATTTATGTGGATTTTACATTGTCGCGGAGCTAGGGTTGCCAGAGCAAAGTTTCGGGATATTGCCAAGCTTTACCAAATTCACGTGACGCTGATAAAGTTGCTCAGTCAAACATTACCAAAACGAGATAACTCGCCAAAAAAAAAAAAAAAAAAACTGCTACTCAAATTCGCACAAAGTCAGCCTCGTCCATATGGTGGACTTAGTTTGCATTTTTGCATTTTTTGCTTCTCTTTTTCACATTGTGTGGAAATTTTCAACAATTAAACTCATTGAGGCCGACGTATCAAACTTAAGTTTCACTACTTTGGATCCAACTCATTTACTTTTACTTTCATTTTTCATTGTTGCGGAGCTAAGGTTACCAAAGCAAAGTTTCGGGACATTGCCAAGCTTTGTTAAATTCACGTGAAAAGTTATCAAAGAGCAATAACTCGCCAGAAAAGACAACCCTCAAACACGCGCTGGATCCAAAGTGGTCAAACTTAATCTTGATGCGTCGGCTCGTCTATATAGGAGCCTCAATTGAACATGCAGAGAATTGCTATTTTCCATCTACAGGGAAAGGACTGAAACAACTCAACTTCATGTTTGAATACTAATAATAAAAATTAAAAAATAAAGAACATTCTTCCATTCTTTGCTAGCGTTCAGACGTACGATATCTGGATATGTAAATATAACTTTATTGATTCTTGTAAATAATTTATTTATCTATACTAATGTAATGTAAGAAAATTGGGGACATTTTGGTTTTAAAAATTTGGCAGGAACGCAAAGGTTCAAACAATAATCGTTATTCTAAATGATGGACCCCTTTTCAAAAATTCATATTTATTAAAGTTTTCAACGAAAATTAACATTCTTTATATCAACGTAAAGAGGAGATTTGAATTTTTTTTTCATATATAATCATAAAGTTTCAATGTGTCCACCGCGTGCTGTACGGCAAACATGAGTGCGGTAACCGAATTCGTCCCACACACGGCGAAGTGTATCAACCGTTACGGAGTGAACGGCGACAGTGATACGGCTCCGCAGATCATCCAGAGTTATTGGTAGAGGTGGAACATAAACAGCGTCCTTAACATAACCCCATAAGATATAGTCACACGGGGTAAGATCAGAGTATCTCGGTGGCCAGAAATGTAAAGACAGGTCTTCGTTTCCCTCACGACCTATTCAGCGGTTAGGAAGGGATTCATTCAAAAAGCTCCGTACATCAAGATGCCTATGGGACGGAGCTCTGTCCTGTTGGAAAATAATTTGAGTAATTTGAGGAAACAGCGATTGTTCTAACATGTCCAGATATGTTCTTCCAGTTACAGTTCTTTTCGTAAAGAAAAAAGGTCCATAAACCTTAGTGCGGGATAAGGCACAGAAAACGTTTATCTTCGGCGAGTCTCTTTCGTGTTCCAATGTTGAATGAGGATTTTGCGCACTCCATATGCGAACATTATGTCTGTTCACTTTTCCACTAAGGTGAAAAGTCGCTTCATCACTAAAAATTATGCGTTGAAGAAACGCTTCATCATCCATCTTTCCTACCACATAAAAACAAAATTCGAGACGCTTTTTTTTTGTCATTACGGCAAGAGCTTGTACAAGTTGTAATCGGTAGGGCTTGTACATCAAACGCTTTCTCAGAACTTTCCTAACAGTTGATTGGGATATCCCAAATTCTCTACTAGCTCTTTTTGGTTGACTTACATGGACTACGAACATGAACAAAACTTTCTTCAATACGTGTGACTTCTTCTTGTGACACAGGCGGTCTTCCTCTGCTTTTCCTTTTACAAACACTACCAGTCTTTTGAAACTGCTTAAACCAACGACTTATGCTTTTTTTAATTGGGGCTTTAATTCCAAATTTGGCACGAAATGCCCGCTGCACTGAAATTTGTGACGCAGTTTTTACAAACTGAAGAACGCAGAAAACCTTTTGGTCCACGGTCGCCATTTTCCTCATCTGTGCCAGTAAATCTTACTACTATTATATATGCGAAAGTTTGGATGGATGTATGGATGTTTGTTCCTCTTTCACGCAAAAACTACTGAATAGATTTTAATGGAACTTTTACCATAATGTAGCTTATACATCAGAATAACACATAGGCTATAATTTATAACGATATAATATTCGAAAAAGTTCGATTGGTAGCGCTTTTTTCATTCCAATTTAAGCACATTTTTCGCATAAATCCGCGAAGGCTTCCAACAAACTAATTCAGTATTTAGTGTATCATCTCAACTCCCTGTCGCAAGCTAAAATTGCGAGCATCATTTCTTCGTTCCGTATTTAATGTTCAAATCTTTTCTCAAGTCAAATCATGAAGGTTTTTTTTCCAGCTTCATGGGGAATATCCAGGCTTTTACCAGGATTTGTATTTAAAACGTTTTGTAGTCTTAGTTGTGTAGGCAAATCTGGTTGTATTTTCCAATTATATTTTTTTTCTATTAATTATTTTTAACTTTTATCTTTCAATATGCCTACTGTATACAGTGTTGTTGAAAAGTTTCAGGGAATTTTGAGTAAGAAAATTGATAGTTGTGCTTCATTAACATTTGTAGATCCCGATTCCGGGTGTCATACAAATACGATTGAAAGTACGTCGAGGCATGTTAAAGCTTCTTTGCCTACGTACAATCGCAAGGCAGATTTTAAATTTTACCTTGCAATGTACATGTTTCGTAAATCATGTTCAGCTTCTAATGTTGATTGCTTTAATAAATTTATTGAACTTGCTGCTGGGGTAAATTGGGAGGAATTCAAAATTTCTGTATAAATAATTCTTTTTATTAGATTGCCGACACGTATTTTCAATTGTATTAGTTAACATTTTTGTGTAAATTGTGTTTTTTATGTTATTCAGTGTCATTTATTTGTATTTTTTATCTATTCATGGTATTTTTTGGTATTCTTTTTTTTTCTTTTTAGAAATGATTCCGTATTTTTTATGTTTTTATTATCTGGATTTAGCGAGAAAGTCGCAACTTTGAAATACACTCCAAATCTGGCACTGTCTACGATCTCTTTAGGGTTGCTGTTTCTTATTTTGCTGTTGCCAATTTAGGTTTTTTGAACTTTAAGTTTTTTGCTGTTGCCAGATTTGGTATTTCCTAGCATTTTGCACCACTTTTTGAGTTTTTTTTTAAAGTTTTGGGGCAACAATTTTTTTATGGCAACAAGAAAACCAGGTATTTTGCTTAGCGAGAAAAAAAGTCGCCAAATTTCCGATTTGGGGGGGGGGGGATATCAAAGTAGTTCCGAATATTTATACTTAAGCAATGTGTTTCTTAATGTGCATTGCTGCGTGAAAATATTATTTTTTTAGAATAAATTGTATTCCTTTATTAGTAAATTGTTCACTGTATCAATTATTTTCACAAGTTTCGTAAATTTGTCGGTCCTGCTTAATCAGGTAACGGATAAAAAATACAATTTTACGGTATTTTTAAAAATATATTTGCGCTGATTGGGCGGGTACTTATAATTGGTCACTTAGAATCCAATCGAACAGGTATCTTGCCGAATTTGTTGCAAGAATATTATAACTAAGATTATGGGTAATTTTTCAACGGACGCCAGTTTTGGCGCCAAAGACTATGTAATAATACTTTTATGCTCCCTACTAATTTCGAAATCACTTAGGACAAAAACTTTTAGCGTCATTTCATGGTCAGCAATATTTTCTCAGCATTAAATGACAATTTTTCTTTGACAAAAATTACTGACTTTATAATACCTAAGCATATTTTCATAAAGTAGGGAGGGGAGCAAAATTATCTTAGGTATCCCAAAACAGTTACCGCAAATTTAGCGACATTTTAAATCGTCAAAGCGGTACGTTTTGAGTTCTTTTAGTTTAGGAAAAAAAAAGGCGATTATAAATTGTTTCTCAATATTTTTACTGGCCCAGGCAACGCCGGGTATTTTTGCTAGTCAAATTATAATCTAATCCGGTGCAAACTCTACTGGTGCGCCCTCTTTTTGCAGCTTCAGAAAAAAAATTTGAAATTTCATCTTTCCATTGCAATAAAGATTGTTCATTTCGGATTTGTACTTTAATAAATATGAGTTTTTAAAAAGGGGTCCATCATTTAGAATAACCCTGTATTATTCGCAACTCCAGAGCTTAAATACGCCACCTTGCGGAACTTACGAAATTCCTTCGTCAGGCAAAATAGTGCATTCCATATGCATGTTTTGGATGTCAAAACAATTCGGTCTTGGTCAAAGCATAGATATTTACAATTGATAATTCATTTCAAAAGAATAAAAAATCAAACACATATGATCAAACATCACTAAATCACTTGGCTTATAAGGAACAAAAACAAAACGGAATGCGTTTGTTTTACCTCTCATAGACAGTGGCCGCAGCGTCCCCTATAATTCTTTGGAGTTGCGAATAGCTGTTAGTCTTCGTCTTCGAAAACTCTTGGCGACAATCTGGAAAATCCTGAAGAATACCAGTTGTAGAAATCTAAATTTATTTCGTAATTAGAACGTCTCAGCATAGTAATTAGGTCAAATGCATTACTCATCAGAATTTGGTTACGATGAACGTATCTAATGGGAATCATAAAACGTGCAACATTTCAAATTGGCGAAAAAAATACCATTGCTGTAATTTATGTTTCCATTTTTGCCTCTCTTTCCTAAATTTTACATTTTGTTTGAATATTTATTAATTTATCTTATTGATTAGCGTGTAGAACGAATAAAATAGTTTTGTTTGTGATTATGGTCTCAATTTTTCTTCATTTATGACTTACAGGGTGTCCAGCAAAGGACTTCCTGATTTTCAATTCGAATATTTCGGAAACAAATGTCACGAAATAAATAAAATTTTGAAGCTTGAGGCTCCCGGGGCTCAGCCCCTCATCCTCCAGTGTGCTATTATTGAAGGTTTCCCCGGATGGGGACATGGCTATTGTTCATCGCAGGATTAATTGCGTGGATGCACGAGGGTATTGACTTCCTCTCACGAGAGTACCAGACTAATAATGGCCTAGGCACTAAAAATTTTTAATTTAGTAAAAAGTTTAAATATCAAATTCCTCTCAAAAAGATAGTTGTACAAATTTCTTTTCTTTTTCATTGTTTTGTTTGTTTGTTTTAATGCATGTACAAATAAATAGTTTTAAATTTTCCCTTGGTACTTTTCTTTTTTTTTTCACTAACTCAAAATAATAATAAAATAAAACAGTAAAAAATACGAATAATGAAAAGAATAAATAAATAAGTTAAAATAAATAAAATAGAGAAGTAAAAGGCTCCAAGCCAGAGTGCATAAGAAATAAATCGAGTTGTGAAGTGGGGAGAGTGGACCCACAGCGGATCCACAGACCCCACCTCGACATTGATACTAGGCTAGCAGAGCACGAGGCCTGCGAGAATTTGCTGGATCCAACGGGTCATACAAAGGTAGGTTGTCCAGAAGGGGATTGCCCACACGAGGGATGTTAGTGTGAAATTTCTTGGCGAGCTTTTTGCAGAAGTCACGGAGAGTCGGGATGCCAACTTCTTCCACTAATTTATCTGTACGAATGTACCAGGGAGGATCGCAGGCAGCTCTGACCATTGTCCTCTGAAGGTTCTCAATTCGGTTAAAATTAGAAATTGCAGAAGTAGCCCAGATGGGCGCTCCATAAGTAATAATGGGTCTTAAACAGGACTTATAAATGAGCAGTTTATTATCCGTTGATAAAACGCTCTTTTTGTGCAAGAGACAATTTAGAGGTCTTTTAGAAGTTAGGTATTTTTTGCGTACCTCTTCAATATGAGGTCTCCAAGTCAAGTTACGGTCGAAAGTTACGCCTAAATATTTTGCCTGCTTAGACCAGTCAATCGGGTCGGTATAAAGGTGTAGCTTAATGGGAGGAAGATCAGCTGTTCTAGTGAAGAAACAGGTAGCTATGCTTTTATTAGCGTTAACTTTAATTTTCCAAGTCCTGAGCCAGATATCTAGTTGTATGAGATGGTTTTGTACAGCTGAAAAGGCTTGATAGAGACCCTGTGCGGAGGCTAGTATGCAGGTATCATCTGCGTAAATGGCAAGATGTGTGTTGTCCATGTGTGGGATATCGTTCGAGAAAATAGAGTAAAGAGTAGGGCCTAAGAGGCTGCCCTGAGGCACCCCAGCCCGTACACGTCTGGGTGATGAGAGGGTCTCTCTCACTCGAACGATGAAGTGCCTATTCGTTAGATAGGAGCGAAGAATGTTTATGAGTGCATGGGGAATCCCAAGGTGTATGAGTTTGTAAATAAGTGCGTCGATCCAGACCCTATCGAATGCCTTCGCTATGTCAAGAAAAAGTCCAATAGTTTTTTGTTGGTTCATCTGCCCTTCTCGGATAATTTCAGTTACTCTAAGGAGTTGGTGGTTAGTAGAGTGCTTCTTACGGAAGCCGAACTGCTCGGCTTGTATGACATCGTGATCCGCAAGGAATGCAAGAAGTTTATTCAGGATGCAAAATTCAGTAAGTTTGGACAGTGCTGGGAGTAAGCTGATTGGACGGTATTCTGCCGGTTCCGCTGTTGCTCTCTCCTTTTTAGGGATGGTGATAACTATTGCAGTCTTCCACCCCTGTGGAAAATAACCCAACGAAATTATTTTATTGATAAGTTGTGTTATATAAAAGATGGTGCGAATTGGCAAATTTTTGATAAGGGTATTGGTTATTCTGTCCACGCTTGGGCTTTTCTTTTTCTTGCATTTTTTGACATAGCTCAGAACATCCGAGGGCAAAATCTGGATAGTGTTGTTAGCGTGAGAAGTAGTGAAATAGTTATGTAGTGTAATGTTGACTAATTGTTCTGTATCGTTGTGTCTGGTGTTGTTTGGAGTGAACTGCATTTCGAAGTGATCGGCGAAAACCTCCGCCTTCTCACTATTAGTAACTGCGGTTAAAGTGCGGCATCCTGGGAGAGTTGCGCCTTTAAGGGGCGGAATATGTCTATAAATCCCCCTATGCCGCTTGACAGCTTTCCAAATGGAATTGTCATCTGCAGTAAGAGAGGAAATATATTGTGTCCATGAGTCATTTTTGTGCCTTTGTATTGCTTGTTTAACTAGTTCCTGGGCTCTCTTATACTCAGACTTGGAGGCAGGATCCCTGAAAAGCTGAAAACTTTTACGAAGTTGATTTTTTGCACGAATTAGGTTTCTAATGGGGAGAGGTAGTTCATTAGCATAGCTTTGTTTCAAGATGGGAGTGGAGGTTTTGGTGTGAATATTGTTGATTGTATTAGTTAGATTAAGAACAGCAGAATCAAGCTCAATCCCAGTACTGATGTCCTGAAAATTAAAGTGTATAGAATTCAAGTATTTACGAAACCTGGGCCAGTCAAGTTTCGAGGCGTGTGGCAGTGCTGTATTCACTGTACCCGTGTCGAAAACAAACTTGACCGGGTTATGATCCGAGGAAAGCTTCGCAAGCGAAAGTTACCTCACAATTGTATGGGAACAATTTCATCAATCGTAGTCGCACTGGTAGCAGTGACACGTGTTGGTGTAGGAGGAGCTGCAATATTAATTCCTGCCCTTTGGGCAAAGTCGTAAATAGTTTTGCCAGTTTGGGTGATTCCACTGCAGCCCCAAAAGGTATGGTGTGCGTTAAAGTCTCCACAAACTATTGTGCTGTGAGGATATCCGAAGAGTGCCTCTAGATCCCTGAGGAGTTTCGAAGCTTTTTCTTTCGGTCTCATGGATCTGAGTGTTAGGCCATATGCAGAGACAATTGTGATGGGGCAAAAGCCTTTAGGTGTAATAGTGATGGAGGTGGCTTCAAGTGCCAAAAGGCTTGGCGTTATGTTCTGGTGATGAGGAATTGAGCTCTTAACATAAATTAAGGTCCCTCCCCATGCCCTAGTATAATTATTAGAATCAGGTAGTCTATCATTACGGTAAAAATTATAATTGGGGATCCCAATCCCGCGATTGATTGGTCTAAGATGCGTCTCTTGTACACAGATAATATCAGGCGCTTGCTCATAAACAAGCTGCCTAAGTTCAGTCATACTGTCAAGGAGCCCGCAAGCATTCCAAGATAAAATAAAAAGGCCGTGGAAGAGGGACATTAAGGGTGCTGGAATAACTCATCGCTTTCCATGAAAGCTTGAAAAATAGCCCAAAGTTTATTCATGGGATCAGTTTGTTTTTTTAAATCAGGAAAAACCTGTTTGAATATTTTTAGGATGGCAGGGAGGTTAAGGACTTTGAAGATGTCTAAAATTTCCTTTATGGAGTCCCCCGTACCAGCCACTTGAGAAAAAATTTCGATTTGTGAGTTGCGACGAGACTGCGCTGGGGCTGGAGCGTTTCTTTCGTCGCGGGCAGAAGAAGCTTGGCCTAAACGGCTAGAAGCTCCTTGATTGGCTGAGCCTCGAACCTTCTGGGCGAATGAGAGTGTAGGAGCATTAGGATCGCTTGCAGCGACATCGCTCATACTCTCAGCCTGTTTTTGACCAGGGAGGTGGGGAAAATGGGATGAATTCGAGTTGAATGTCCTGGAATTGGGGGTGGATTTGGTTGACTTCTTAATAAAATTTTTATATTTTGGGCAACCTTTATATGAAGCAGGATGGGGGCCCTGACAATTAGCACACATAGGCTTCTCCATCTTTTCATTCTTATGCACACAATTGCTGGAGAGGTGTTCGCCCCCGCACCGAACACACCTCGGGGTCATAAAGCAGTTCTCAGAACTGTGATTGAATTTCTGGCATCTGTGGCACAGATAAGGCCCCTTTCTAGGTTTATAGGCCTCCACTGTAACATAGGTATACATAAGGTTGGTTATGTCAAAAACTTTTTCTACCCCTTCCGTATGAGTAAGGTGTACTTGGAAAATCGGTAGAGGGGTTGAACCCTTTCGAACAAGTTGGGCAACCTTTTTGACCCCGTAACCAAGCTCTTCAAGAGCCCACTTTAAATCATCTTTGTCCGTTGTCAATGGCAACCCCTTGACAACAACTTTGATTGTTCTGTTATTTTTGGCGAGCTGCACGTAGTGTTGTACCTTAGTGCGGAGTAGGTACTCCGAAATGGCTCTGTAGTCATCAGAAGTGGCTGGGAAAATCCTGGCAAATTCCCCCGAGACCCTGACTTTGAACTCTGTTTGGGTCTCGGCTTTAAGCCCAGTAACAAAGTCTTTGTACTCCTTTGGATATACAGTCGACGCTCGTTATAACGACCACACGTTATAAGGACCATCCCAATATAACGACCGGTGAGAAAACCCCCAACTGTATCCCAATATACTCTATGTTCTACCTCTTACAACGACCACTCGTTATAAAGACCGTTTTCTGTAGGACGAAGACGGTCGTTATATCGAGCGTCGACTGTACTGCGAGAATTGGTTTAATTTTGGGAGGAGGGATGGGTGCATCGACCTCCTCGCAGGTATCCATGTCTGGGTTAGACAAGTCATTGGAGTTCTCCTCACTCTGGCTAAGAGCGTTGAATTTATTACCAACCAAAATAGGCTGTACTTTATCGTTAATTTTAACCTTGCAGGTTTTAGTAGGGCTTTGAAAGCCGTCATCAGTAGTTTTTCTTTTTTGATAGGGCACAGCGGCCTTAAAATTAGGGAGGGTTTTGCCTGGCAAGTTGGACATGTTCGGGTACTCCCGTAGAGGTATAAAATTAGGGTTTTTACTCTCGTCATCCAGCGGAAATTTCATCAGCATGACCTCTGCTAACGTGTTCATTTTCTTCACCCATGTGTCCCAGGTGGGGCCGTCGACGACCAGTCTTTTCTCATTCATTAGAGCACCTAGTCGAAGGAGATAATGATCGGCCTCATCAGACAATCCCTTGAGTTGGCCATATGCATGGATGTGCCAATCAGTAAATCGGCATATTTCGATGTTCTTCAGATGTACTCCGACTGAAGGAGCGACAGTATTTTCATATGTTAGCAACTTTACTCCAGTGGAAGGAGTGGCTGTGTCTTGAGGCAACGCACTCAGCGCGGCTGTCCCGGAATCCTGCATCAGCAATTCCACACAGCTAATGTCTCAACAATCGCCAAAAATTCAAAATGGCTCCTTTTGAGTTAAGAAATGGAACATTTTCCAAATTTAATAACAAAGCAAACGTTAGGCTTCGCTATTCTGATCTTAATAGAAAATGCGACTCTTTCACATTCAAATATATAACGAAAAAGTATCAGAAAGCAATAAAATTATCAGAAATAATTCAAAAATCTTCACCTTGAAGCATAATGCAACGACATCCGAGCAGGAAAATGATGGAATGGGAAACAAATGACGATTTTGGAACGAAACAAACGGTACGTTTATTGAAAACACCGTAAAAACCATGTGAAGGATTTTGAAAAATCAGTTACAAAAAGTGCCAACAGGTGGCGCTAGACGTTGTCATTGCAACGAGTAGTACATATACATAGCGTTGTGAGGGCTGGAGCTATCAGTTCAAGCTTTGAAACGTGAAAAGAGGTTTGAACAAACTATGCAATGCATTTATACCCACAGCTCGATCATGATATCGTACCCTTGCTACAAAAGTGCCCACAACTCAAAAAACTACGTTTTCCATAAATTGCAAAAAACTAGGGGGCTGACTAGGAACATTTTAGTATTTTTGAATTTGTCAATATGAAGACCGATACATCGCAAACTATGATCGTTAGTTACGCACGTTACTCTACGACGGCAGGACGACAACTCAAGATGTGGCATTTCAGTGGAAGGGGTCCTATGCAACTTGATAACAAAAAAACGCCATAACTGCTCTCTGGCGGCTGATTTTTCAATGCAACTTCTGGTTCTTTTTAAGATTGATAGAGAAGTGTAAACTACGTCTAATGACGGTCATAACTCAAAAATTACAATTTTTGAGTTGTGGCACTTTTGTAGCAAGGGTGCGATATCCTGAGACTGCAGTCTTAGAATGTCGTAATCGAGCTGTGAGGTGTAATTGCTTCAATTCGTCCTTAGCCCTGGCTTATGGGCGGGAACTCATTGCAAACTATACAATGTCGAAACCTCTTTGGCCTCTAGCTAACTTCTTCAGTTAGCGCATTCCGCTGATAGTTAAAAGGTTAGTGATCCAAAACCCACCCGGCAGAGTGACATGTTTTTTCTTTAGAAAAAAAAAAATCTGGTATGGACCCCACACTACTACCTTTTTCGTGAGCAAGATAACAGTTCAAGCATTTACACCCCAGTTTTCCTCGAAACAATGCAAAAAAATGTTTTACAATGATTAATTTTCTAAACATCGGCGATTTTAACATCATTCAGTGGATTTTTCGCAAAATATCGCCAATAGCGCCAAATTGAACCCTAATTCAAAAAAAAAAAAAAATCGCCAAATTTGTTGCCATATTGGCGACATGTCGCCAAGTTAACGTCAAACACGGCGACCAAAAGCTTGGCGATATATCGCCAAGTGGTCCCGCCAATTCATATCACTTAATCGTGAATTGAAATTAACACTGATTTACCCCCCACAAAAAGGGTAAAACACCCCCTTGGGGACATTCGAATGCAACCACAAGGGAAGGTGCACAACTAGACCCCCATCAGAGCCTACATACCAAACTAGAAGATTCTACGGCATATAGTTTTTGAGTTATGCGACATACATACGCACATACATATACTATCTGTTTGCGTTTTGTGCGCCTGGCAGCCACGGATGCTTCCATTTGAAAATGGGGAGATAAGTTTAGGATGCGCACTTCCCGATGCCTTCAGTTTTTGCTCGCTTGCTACTTCCTCATTGCATTTCCCCTTATTTCGAGACAGTCTGAAGAGACTTGGCGCGTGCGCAGATACGACGGAGGTTTCGCGAAAAAATGTTAGACAGTACGCACACACATACATAAGCACATACATACGTACATACATACGTACATACATACGTACATACATACGTCACGAGAAAACTCGTCGTAATTAACTCGGGTGTAGTCAAAAAGGATTTTTCGGCTGGTTATATGTTGGTAGGTACATATGCACGTGCTGACAGGTCGAAAAAACTGCTCTACATTCATTCGGGGGTGAGCAAAATCCAAATTTAGACCCAAATTAGAGTGAATTTTTTTTCGCGATCACAATACTTCCTTTACTGCGTAAAAGGAAGTAAAAAAGGCAGTCGAAGGGCTGGCCGACAACTATGCGTTTATTGAATAACACAAGCTTATTATGTCGACGATAAATTGAAACAATGAATCGAATTTAATGTCAATTAATTCAGTTAAATTTATCCATTTCAACATTATAAGCGGTTGTTTTTGCCGTTGTGCTGTGCTTGTTATGCTGGCAATTTGGGATGCGCTGCTTCACTTTTCCAACTGTACCGTCATTTGGTGTAAAGTCCGACCTAAGCAATACACGCATATTCCACAGGGATTCGCTTATGGGGTGGGCAACCATTCACAGCACAACCATTCACACAAAGAAAGGACAAGGACTGAAGAGAGAAAGAGTTCGTCCATGCCCGAGTCGGGATTCGAACCCGGAACCTCTCCAACCGGGTCAGACTTCTCTGGCTATTAGCCATGTGGCCGGCATAAACTTTTGCAAATCAATAAAAGTATAGCTTCTGTTGGCTAATATTTTTTTTCCAGCATTTCTTATAACAATTAAAAATTATAAACTGACATTATCTTAAACTATCTAATTTTGAGCAGCTTTTTCTTGAACACTAGGAGCATTAAGCATCCTTCTAAAAACATTTCAAAAAGAAATGCATAAATAATTAGATATTAATTGATGAATTTTTATTATTATTCAAATACCCTTTACTTTGTTAATTTTTATTTCAGGAATCAGATACAGGGATGAACAAAAAAGAAAAAAAAATATTCATACAGTGTGTAACCAACTTAGAAATATGCAGCTATCCAAAACGGCTTAGAATTTCTTGTATGATAAAAACATTCATGAAGCATAAGGAGTATACGATCAAAAAATCAACTATGAAAAGGAAACATCTTGCACGTTCTACCTACTGTGTGATATGTCTGAATTCGCGCCTTTTCATCAAGAAAATGAAAATGAAATGTGGTCATGTTTTCCACAAAAAGTGCATCCAGGAATGGTTGCTTCACGAAGAAACCTGCCCTCATTGTCGCATTCATTTATGTCCAGGCGCACAAGACATGGTAGAGTTAGTAAGATCTATTCTCAGTCAAGTGGTTGATATTTATATTTTGTAATTAAATCAAATAAAAATAATTGTGTTTTAAATGGAGTATACGTTATCATAGAAACAACGTACACGCTGTTTGTTTTAATACCCGTTTTTTCAACAAGTAGGGGAATGTGGGGCAAAGTGAAATGGCAAAATATTTTAACAGTTTGCAGCCCCGCCTATCTAGCAATGTTTTAACAAAGTCCCTAGACATACAGTCTAATCCTGTTAACAAATAGATAGATCTAAAGATCAACAAAAAATTATACAAGTCCTTTTCAAAACGTGATGCACTTATTGTAATATTCCTTTTTTTTTTCAAAAATATCTCTTGTTATGAAACAATTGTAAAATCTTTGTAATTATCATTTTGAAAGTATTAATTGAGATCTACTGGTATCTTGTACATTTCTTATTTCGATGAATAATTCGATGAATGTGATTTTTGATTTTAAATGTTCAATGTCATTTGTCAAGTGCACACGAGGCAAAGGGTATGGGGCAAAGTGAAATAGTTTATTTCGTTTACTTATGCATTAATTTTTTTAATCGCTTACATATTTCTTTATTTATTAATTAATTTATATTATTTTACCTATTAATTCACTTATTTATTCATTCGTTCACTGATTTTCTTATTCGTTCTCTATTTTATTCACTCATTTCTTTTTCTCATAAATTAATGAGTTTAATTAATTTGTTTATTTATTCGTTTATTTTTCATTAATAAGTCATTTATTCGTTTGTTTACACGTCCATTTGATGAAAATTACTGTTAATCATAAAATAGAAAATTTTTCATAGTAAAAATATTGCATTTTTCACTTTGCCCCATGGTTTTTTAAGGTGGAAAATTTCTACCTTTTTTGAAGGTGCAAAATAACTGCCAAAAATGAAAAATAATATTTCAACGCAAGTTGTCATACAAAATACATTATTCAATCTTTATGTACAATAATTTTCAGAACAAATTTCCAATGCGTTCATTTTGAAATAGGTCAGCTATCTTAACTATTTCACTTTGCCCCACATTCCCCTACATTAAATTTAATGTGGTCATACTTTTCACAAAGTGCATTCAGGAATGGTGCGTCACCAAGAAATTTGTACTCATTGTCGCATTCATTTGCATCCATGTACACAAGACATGGTAAAGTAAGCAAGATCTATTCTCAGTCGAGTGGTTGCTGTTAATGTTTTGTAATGAAATACTATAATAACAATTATGAAGATGTCAAGGAAACAACGTGCACGCGATTTCTATTGTGCGTCCTGATTCAACACTTTTTTTTTTTTAATAAAAAAAGATAAAAATGAAATGTGAGCAAATTAAAAAAAAAAGCATCTTAGAAGGGTTTCTTCGTCAGAAAATGTGTTCCCATTGTTGCATTCACTTGTAACCATGCTCATTATACATAGTAAGATCTATTCTTTGTCGAGTGATTAAAAAGCGCTTCTAGAAAAGGTTGCTTCACAGAAAAATGCTTCCTCATTGTCTATTTTT
Source organism: Uloborus plumipes (assembly GCA_038373865.1). NCBI lineage: Eukaryota > Metazoa > Arthropoda > Arachnida > Araneae > Uloboridae > Uloborus > Uloborus plumipes. The sequence goes on from JAXGGA010006335.1 coordinate 27,385, forward strand.
TGTCCATGTTGTTTGCTGTTTGCGTTATGCAATGAAATCAAATAAATTTCTCATTGAAAGTTTAATATGGTGTGGTTTTCTTAAGTTCAGACCTTGATAACTTTGACAAATGTTTTCGTTAACAAAGAAGTGCAATTGCACTGAGTAGAGTTGTAGTACTTTTGTAGTTGTGCAAAAGAACTCTAACTCAAATCTGGAACAATATATAACACTTCCCTTTTTCGCCGAGCTCCCCAAAAAAAGAGATAACAGTGTCAGGGCTACAGTTCAGCTTAGAAACACATTGTGAAATCCCCCTGTTTTCAAATAAAAACATTTATTCGTTCTAACTTTTCAGAAAGCAGAAATTCCCGTGTAACTACAGTCAAGTATCGATGACTCGAAGTCTCAATGCGGATCGGCTAAAAGCTTCGAGTAATTGGAAGTTCGAGTTATAAGAAGCTCCTACAGCCTCCTCGAGAGTCTGGGGACTCGATAAACACTTCGAACTAAAGGAATATTCGCGTTATAAAGCTTTGAGTTACGGAGACTCGACTGTACTATTCTCGTTGTTATTGGAAGAATATTGCTTGGGCTTGAAAATAAGAATTCAGTTTCAGTTTTGCATATTTTTTTTTGTGTTGACTGTTTTATTTATTAGAGCCAATTTGACAGAAACTGTTATTTTCATATCTGCGTGCTCATTCACAATTATTTTATGACTTTATAAACGTTTAGTTTACGCCACAGGTTCTACCATAATTTTGGTAACTTGCCTACATATTCCTTTTCGATTACTCAATGACTATCACAGATGTGTTGAAAACCCACAAGAATCCTTTCACGTGTTTCAGGGAATTGAACAACTTGGAGGTTAGATGTTATAGATCGGTGCATCTGACCTCTTGACCTCTTCCGATCAAGTCGTTCCGATCAAGACTCGGATCCCGATTATGTCATAATAAATTTGATTTTAAGCTGTAGGTCTCCAAGAAGACTCTAAAGACACTTATTTGGTCTGTTTAAGTTAAAAATAAACACACGAAATGGGACTTTGTATTACAAAAAAGTACGGCATAGTATGTGTAAAGATTGCATTATAAATCTTGTTGCAATTCAATTGAGATAATAATATTATTGAAAATGCCCATCATTGAAAGTTGATCACCTGTCTAAGCCGATCGCTTTGTGCAGGTACCGAGTTATTCGTATTAACTTTAACAAGTTGACTGACTGTCCAAGTTGGCCGGCCGTGGTGGCCTGATCGGTAAGGCGTCGGAGTCGTATCCGGACAGTCCTGGGTTCGATGCCAGCAGATCGAGTTTCTTAAGTGCTCGCTAATGACGATAAGGACACGTTAAATAGACTCCTGGTCACAACGTTTTTCAAGTTTCCATTCCAAATCAATAACTTTGGTGGTGCTGGGTCAGGGGTTGTGCTCGTCTCCTGATCTGGATCAAAACAGAGCTCACCGAGAGGACACCATCCAACTGGTTAAACCACGTGTAATGGTAGGTTTAAGGGACCCTGAATATGTGTGTGTGTGTATTTAAGTTCGCCACTGAAGTACTGCACTTCAAGTGATTAACTTATATAGGTTTCACTATATGTAATAATCTATGTATCATTGCGACGCAAATTTTTAGTATAATTTGTATTATATCTTTGCTGCATCGTTAAGCACTTTTTCTGCTCTACACACAACCTGTTAGCACGGACCCTTATGATTACTTCCCTCAAAAGATTCCCCACCTTTTGGCGTGCAACTTTAGTATTGTCTTATGCTGTTGTTGTTGTTTTTGTCTTATGCCAGCTGAGCTGGCAATTCGGGGTGCACAGCTTCACTTTCCCAACTGTACTTTCATTTGGTTTGAAGGACATGGATAGGAGAGAAAGTAAGTATATGCACAAGACGAGATTCGAACCCGGAACCTCCCAATCCGCAGTCAAACTTCTCTTACCCCTAGACATGGTGGCCGGCAAAAACAGAAGTCATTTGTCCATATTTGCAGCATCGTCTTTTATTGACATGAGTATTCTATATATGTGCACACATTTTTCCTACCCTTAATGTGCAATATTATTTTCAATCTTGTAAACATTGTTATGATAAAAATAATAAAAAAAGAAGAATTTCATCCCATATCGAGGGAAGGAAATATGAAGAAGTTTAAAATTTCAAAATTTCTTTTGTTTGCATAACTGCATGCATATGCAAATCATATCTGGGGCGCTCAATGTACTGAGAAGAATTATAAAAAAAATGCAAAAACAAAATATGTGTGAGTAGAAAAATGTACATTATTTTTTAATAGCTTGACTTCTTTTTCAAATAATTTTTTTTTCATAAAAATTTAAAAAATTACTTAAGACTATTTACCTACACAACTCGGTTAACTACGTCACTGATGTTTATACCGAAGACTTTATAATGCCATAGCAGAAACTAGTTATTGCGCAGTGCCTCAATAACTAGCAGTCGCTATGTGGGCTATAGCGACAGCAACGGGATTTCTTAATTTAATTATACTAACTCATTTTAGTACTGGAGCATCAGGTAAGTCGTAATATAAAAAATTTTAAAATTTAATTTTAGAAATCTTTTTGCTAAATACTTATTTTGAAAAACGTCAAAAAGACAGTTTAGTTTTTAATGTACCCATTAATGAACCTATCAGTATATCTTCGTCATTTCCACCTTTAACAGGCGAGATAGGGCACCTTACGTCCCAGAAAACTAATTTCTGCATTGAAAACTATTATAATGTTTATATGCATTTTTTTATGTCTCGTTCTTTGTAAAAGTGGTGTATCTCCATATTTATAAAATGCGAATTTGTTTGCTAAATGGTGTCCCATTCGGCTAGATCTTTTAGTATAATATCAAGACAAAGCACTTTTACAAATTTAATGTTTACTGACAAATAGTAATTGAACATTAGTAATGTGGGGATGGTGGCTGAAGGGAAAAAATTGCAAAGGTATTTGAAAATAAGACAGTAATATAATTCACAAGGAGATGATTTACTTTTGCAATGAGCCATACACGCGTCTGTTCCGTCTTGCTTCAGTTTTATTTAATGAAATAAATACCCAAACAAAATTTTCTTACTTAATTTGATAAATTCTTTTAACTATACCGTACTCAACCTTATGACTAGCAGACCGGCAAAAGCTTTTTTAAAAAAATGGTGGAGCGGTGATTTTTTTTTTTTTGTCAAAAAAAAAACTTTCGACATGGGGACCGTTAAAAACTTTCAACAGTTTTGAAAACCCTTTTTCTTAAATTTTTATTTTTTACAAAAAATAAAATAACACTTGGTATTGTTGAACCGACACAAAGATAGAAAAATGTTAAGATAAATAACCATGGTTATACGATAGTACGTTAACATTTGAAGAAAATCAGACAATAGCGAAAAGTTCTAACATAAAACATGCGAAAATGTATAACACAATATTATAGTATAATGTTATTTCATATAATAATTTTTTTTCGTGGACGAGCAAAAACCTCCAATGAATCGGTCAACTTTTTCTATTGACCGGTGCCGGTCCGCTGAACCACTGGTTGAGAATCGCTGGAGTAACCAGTGGTGCCCAACATTTTTGCCAGCGAACCACAACTCATACCAAGATCAATTTCTCTGGTTAGAACGCCCCATATGAAAGAAAGTATATTTAAACTGGCTGATACTTGCGAACATTCGCACTTGACAGAAGGAACGCACAAACCATTTTTTAAAGTATTTTTTAAATTTATAGTAATTTAGATATTTTTACTATATTTTAGATTTTATTATTATAGAGCATTTTATAGTCATTGGTAGCCCTCGCAATTGCGGCTTTTGCGCCAGGGAAAATTCTCTGCTCATAACGACTAGTACTACTTTAATCTGGCTCCACACTTTAAATACTTAATGTCCTTTTTTTCTTCCAAAACTTCTGTAATAAGATTCATGTAAAAACTAAATTATGGTGGAACTCTTCTCATTCTTTGGAACTCTCAGGTTCCGCGGATCACACTTCGGGAACCGCTGCCCTAAATACTCAAATTATGTTCGATTCCACGACTCTGAAAAACTTGAACTCTACTTCTATATAAATTTTTAATTTTGGAAGGCTTCCGTAGTTTTTTTTTTTTTTTTTGTAGAGTAACTGATAAAATCACATCTCAGCAACTAAAGTAACAGCTCAAATTTTTGAAAAATGTTTTTACTATGATTTTGAAATCTAAATTTAATGTTCTTGTCACAACTCGCCCGAAGTTAGCTAACATAATTGGTGCGTTGTGGCGTAAAAACTAGTGACAAGTCATTGTTTCATAATTTATAAACATTTTCGAACTCTAAACAACTTTACCGGTAAATATCGCATTTCTTGCGCGTATTGTAATATTTGAGACTTATAACTTTAAACTACTGTTGCGTAAAACCTTTATTTTTCTTAAATGTTCGGGTTGCTTCAGTCTTTCTGCCGGCTTGTGATCTTAGCTGTGTTTCGTTGCATGATTTTTAATGAGGATTAACTCGACTTCTACGATTAAAAGTTAAGGGTTTCTAAAAACAAAGTTTAAAAAATTTTTCTTTCATAGTCTAAGATTCCACCGTAGTTTATCTACACTCATAGCGTACTCATCACGTATATATCAAATTAAAGCACATTTTTTTCTGAACGTGATGCACTAAGTCTTCGTATGTAAAAGTGCCCGAAACCTATAGGCAGCCTGGCCTAAACAGGACATATGAATGTAGTATTTCTACACTCATCGCGTACTCTCATCACTCATATATCAAATAAAAGCTGATTTTTTCCTGAACGTGATACACTAAGGCTGCCTATGTAAAAGTGTCCGCAACCTCTACGCAGCCTGGCCTAAACAGGTCACATAAATGTAGTATTTCTACACTCATCACATACACTCATTACGTGTATATCAAATTAAAGCTGATTTTTTTCTGAAAGTGATGCACTAAGGCTTCCTATGTAAAAGTGGCCTCAACCTGTAGGCAGCCTGCATAACAAGTAGCATAAATGTTAAATTCTTCATTTATGTAACTTGTTTAGACCCGGCTGCCTACAGGTTGCGGCCACTTTTACATAGGCAGCCTTAGTGCATCACTTAGAAAAAAATCAGCTTTCACTTAATATATACGTGATGAATGTAGAAATATTACATTCATGTGACCTGTCTAGACCAGGCTGTCTATGGGTCGCGGCCACTTTTCCAGTGGAAGATTAGTGCATCACTTTCAGAAAAAATCTGCTTGAATTTGATATACATGTAATGAGTGCAAAAATTTGACATTTATGTGACCTATTATGCAGGCTGCCTACAGGTTGCGGCCACTTTTACATAGGCAGCCTTAGTGCATCACTTTCAGAAAAAAATCAGCTTTAATTTGATATATACGTGATGAATGTACGCGATGAGTGTAGAAATACTACATTTATGTGACCTGTTTAGGCCAGGCTGCCTATAGGTGGCGGCCACTTTTACATACGAAGACTTAGTGAATCACATTCAGAAAAAAATGTGCTTTAATTTGATATATACGTGATGAGTGTACGCTATGAGTGTAGATAAACTGCGGTGGGATCTTAGACTATCAGTAACTGACGTATCTTGTATATCCGTTGCTGAAGCAACAAAATATTTTATTTCTAGAAATTTTTCGAAAAGTTATGGAGTTATATAAAAGTAATCCATGTTCTTAATGTATATGCTAGCGATTCTCAATCCGTAGTCTGCAGAAAAAGTTGAACGGCCCTCAGATTTTTGCTAGTCCACGTTAAAAAGAAAACAAATAAATAACGCAATACTAATATTCAAAACTTTTACGAAAATTTTGATCAGAACTTTTCGCCATATTAGATTTTCCATGTATGTTTTCCATTGTATAATTATAACCGTAGTTCTACAGTAACTTTATATTTTTATAGTTTTATGCCAGTTCTAAAATACCAAGTAAAGTGTTATAAGTGGCTTGGTTCTAAAAGGGCCTAAGTTAAAAATGTTAGGTTCCAGAAAAAGCGATGAAAGATATTTGAGATTTTTTAGAATGCTGTAACTTTCTTATATTAAGATTCCCATTATTATTTTTTGGTATTTATTTATTGTTAGTGTAAAGAAACATTATTTTATCATGTGAAATTTTTTATATATTATATATATATATAATATATATAATAGTTTATATATTATAGAATATATATATTATATAGACATTGGCCTTTGTAGAATTAGTTTTACTAAATTTGAAACTTTTGATGTAAATAACACAGAATGTGAAAAAATTGACATTGACCCCTTTTAGAACCAAGCCGCAGTATTTTTTTAACTTTGTTTACAAAAGTTTTCAATGGTACCCGTACCGAAATCTTTTTTCCTTAGCAAAAGATAGAGAACCCTCACCGTTCCGAGAATTTTTTTCAAAAGCTTTTGCCGGTAAAAAAGTTTGAGAACCGCTGGTCTATGCAATAAAACAGGGATGTTACATATTAGGAGGTTTTTGTGTAGTATCTTGTACAGCAAGGGTATGTCTCAAAATGGAATTGCCTTTATGACATTTAGAGCTAAATTTAGTGATTGTTCTCACGTTTGGTGGCTTAAGACTTTACTGTTGAACTTGTGAACATAAATTTTTACTAAATAGAATAACTTTCAAAGTAAGGGCCCTGCTCCACATCAGCGTATAACGCGACCGTAAGCAAAGGCAGAAACCGAAAATCCAGGTACTTTCCATAGAAACGCTATGTAATCCATTTTAAGTTTCTGCTTTATTTTTCTGCTTTACGTCAATGTGGAGCAGGGCCCTAAGAGTTAGTAAATTGTTACGCGCTTTAAACGTGAATTATTCTTCTGTACATATAGAATTTCATTTTTTCCAGATTGCCCCAACAACTGGTTCAATTGCGGGAATGGAAAATGCATTGCAAAAATGTGGCTGTGCGATAAAGACAACGACTGCGGAAACTTAAAAGATGAAGAAAATTGCGGTAAAAATCTTGTTTTGGACTTTAAAGTTTTATTCACATGTTGACTACCAAGCTACGATATAGCTCTTAGTATGTGAGATTGGCTGATAAAAAGCACTTCGAGTTAGCTCGTAGCTCCTGGATTCGTAGTTTTCATACAAACTCGATTACTTGTAATACACAGGCATAGAGGCTTCTGTGAAGGTACCAATAAGTTCAAAGTAGCTCATAAGTATAAAGATTTTAGCTGAACTCGTATGCTACGAATGTTTCGTACCGCCAACGTGTTAATTATCTTGATATAGAGGAGTGTGCGCAATGTGAAATGTTTAAGACAACTTGCCTTTCTTAAATAAGCAAATTAAGTTTTTGAAAATTAAGTTACGTAAAGTTCACTACTTTATCATTGCAACTTGCAATTTTCTTTTCCTTCTTAAAACCTTCGAAGTTAAACATTCTAACTGTTAAGTTCGTACCATGAAAATTTAAAAGAGAAATTTTCTTATGAAATATTTCCTATTTGACTGTGAAAAATACTTGTGATCAAATGAATCAGTAAATAAAAGAATGAATAATAGAACATTGGAGGAATGAATTAATGAAAAAAAGAGTAAATAAGTGACTAAAAGGATAAATAAGAGAATAAATGTAGGAATGTAAATGAACTATTATATTAGTCTTCCCCTCCCCCAATTTGCTGCCCGTGTACCTGACAAACTGTGCTACATATTTAAAGCCAACGTGCTTAATAATTAAGAACTGCTTTCATGATCGGTAATCCCCATTGAATCGTTTATTTAAACCAGTCGAAACACACAATTGAACCCATTTATGCCCAAGTATTTTTTAACATATTTTTTCAACCTTTATCTGCTTAACTCTTACTTGGTACGGTTTACATACATTTTAGGCTTAAAATAGTTCTCCGTTGCCATATTAAGTTATTTAACGTCCGGTTTATGGGATATATTGCAGATATGTGAGCAAAATACGACCTTACTTGACTTTACTTTTGCAAACTAACTTCAGAAGGCATCTCTGATCAATTTTAAGCAAATCATTTTAAAATGGTTTAATTTTATGAAAATAACTTCACAAAAAAACTTGTATCTAGCCATGCTGGATCGTTGCTTGACTGATTTGTCTGAAAACAGCTGTCAATAAATAAACTCGTATGTCCAAATAGTGGCTTTAACTGGTTTTCTCAAGAAGGGCTATTTAACTTGTGAAAAACAGCTTTAGTAACATAATATACCCATTACAGGTTTTTGTATGCAGGAACTAACAAGCGCCCCGTTTTTAGGCTACTGGGCATAAATGGGTTAAAGTAAACATTAATATTACCGCATTGAATTATTAAAGATTACGAAACTTTTTATTGAAAGTAAGTGACCGCTGCTTTTATGAATCGCGTTTGGTCTAATTAGTTTTGATTCAATAAAGCTGTATATTATGTTTCAGACTGTTTAATTCATGGAAAAGGTTGATTCAATTAGCCGGTGGCTACTGAATATCAATGTCTGCATTTCAGTATAAAAATTTGAAATCCTTATGGATTTTTTTTTTAATTAGACCAAAAATGCTCTTCTGAACTTTTTGGCTGGTTATTGAACAAACTGTTGAATTACGTCTTAAAATGTTACAAAAATTATCATTTTCTTAAAATTTTGAAACATTACAAATTGAAATGTATCATATGAAACACTTGCATGACGCTGTACCTTGACTTGATTCAACTATGTGGTGTTTGAAGCTATTTCACTATACTCCACATAGTCATATTTAAAGCGATTCGATGGGTAAACTCTTGATATACAGATGAAAATTACAAATTGTGGTTGCAATTATTCTTAAACACATAATCTGAGGTTAACATTTTCCAAAGCGATTTCTCCCTTGTTTCAGAGTTGTGCACCTTAAAACTTTAGGTATATGGGCGATTCTCTGTAAACTGGTAATTGGCTGTCCGGACTGAGTATTTTAAAAATAATAAAGTGTAATAAAGTGATTATCGCTCTTAATACAAGTTTAGCATCAATACTTTGTGGCCCAATTGTATTTGGAGTGATAACAATTTAATTTTTTTTCTAGAAATTATCTAAGCGCCAAAAACACAGTCCCCTGGCTGTCCCAATCCCATAGTTTAACTGTTGAAGATAGTATTTCAAAAAACCTATTAACACTACATAAATTTGGCGACTAATATCTAAAAATAGAATAATGAAGCTATATTTTTCTTATGAAATAAGGTATAATTACGTATTTCTAAAGCTTAAAATTGTCATGTAAATTCTGTCCGGAGTTTTTTCAAACAGTCCCCTGCAACAAATTCAAAGTTGTAATACGAAAAATCTGTAACTTTTGCAAATTCTTTTTGACATGAAGTTTCAAGTAATTAGTGTGAATTTGGCGAAATCGCCGAGAACGGTGTTGAAACGCTACTTTGCTTAGTTTGAGAGCCAAATTTGTGATGAAAATATGCATCAGGGTCGTTGCGAAAAGTCCTCTGGGAAGTGATTTTATTAATTTAATTAAAACATATTTATGTCCACGAGTTGTGCCTAAATTTATAGGTAGTCTCGGAACTAATGTTCCAATAGTTTTGCAGATATTACGCAACAAAGAGCAAAAACAGTCACCTGGCACAGTCCTCTGCCTAGTTATACTAGGCGGGGGACTTACCCCTATCATGATTTATCAGAAAAACGCACTTCAATTGGCCTTCTTTCAAACCAAAGTAATAGATTCATTTTCTGAGCAATAGTATTATAATTATACGAACATTTCAAAAAACCGTGCCCGGACAGATTTCGTGTGAAAAATAGAGTTTACAGAGAATCTCCCATATATACTGCACTTGCTCGTCTCGATGTCAAGCTGCGGCAATAAATCGGTGACCCGAATATTGAAAGGTCATTGTTAGATGCCCTAAATTTACGATCCCGGCCTCATGGTTTGCATTATTAGTTTCTTCAGGGAAGACGAAGGGGGAAAGTTAGTTCTAGAGGCGGTGGGTGTGCTGTGAAACCACAAGTTAAATTTTTTATTAATTTCTTCCCGATATTTTTACTTAAAACTACTTCAGTCCTTTTTAGTTTAATAAACAACAATCTGTGTGCAGAACAACCTATTTCTATTGCCTCAATTTCTTGTCCAACTCATTCTAAATTTTAAAATAAAATTGAAATTTTCTAAATTTCTATATTATAGAGCTGAAACAGTCAACCAATCTTAATAATTTTGCCTGAAGTATTCAATCATGTTTTCAAAACTCATAAATTCATTTTTCCAAGCATAAACCCATTTTTACCTGCCATGGATGGTGTCTAATCAGGACACCACCCCTGTGAAGGACAAAAATGAAAATATTTTGACTAACAAATCTGTCAGGATGATCAATTAAACCCAGTCACATAGTGTTTTTTCATTATATTTCCAAAAATCTAAGGGCTTGTCCCTTATATAGTTAAAGGTCCCTCTGGACTCCGACTGTATAATTGCTTATTATCGTCCCTTCTAATTCTCTGAAACTCGCTATAAATTTGCCGACAGCCCTGTCTGTATGAGAGCATACAAATTGAAGGGGCAAGTGGATAAAGGTGATATGTGACAATTTTTGAAAAACTTATTTTTTTCCATGAATGAAGGTGAGAAAGAAATTTTCTTCAAAGCTTTTTCTAGAAATTTAAAAAATGTCACACCTTTATTCACTTGCCACTTCAATTGTGTTTGTGAGTTAACATAATTGAACACACTCATTTGAATTTGGGTAAATCGGGGAATTCAAATGTTACACATTTTATACATATTAAGCATTTAGAATGCTTAATGTGTATAGTCTTGAGCAAAGGAGGACCAGAGGGAATGATTCAGTTATTTAAATTTACTAAAATGAAGGATGTTGCAGGGTTAGATTTTTGCACGGAAAGCAGGACAAGAGGCCATTGTTTTAAGCTGTTCAAATCTCGGGCTAATCTGGAAATTCGAAAAAACTTTTTTAGCAGGGTAGTGGGAACTTGGAACAGTTTACCGGAAGAGGTAAGGAGCAATTGAGTAGATAGATTTAAGAGGGCCACAGTGATCTTTGGGGTTTTTAATATGACTATGAACCAGCCCAGTTGGGCCCAGAGCATGCTGCTGGTAGTCACATTTGTACAGTGAACTCTCACTTATGCGCCGGCCCAAGGAACCAACAGAAAAAGGCGCATAAGTGAAAGAGACGCATAAGTGAACAAGCCTATTTAAAAGTCTAAAATGCAACATAAGTTCTAATTGGAGCATGAATAAGAATAATTCTATAGAAAATGGTCATTACTACGGTTTGGGCAACTACTGAAACCTAATTGCAATAAGGAGAAAACAAAAATTGTAGCATACCTAATCACAAACTGGTCCTTTTAAAACGATCCATAATAGAGAATTGTCCCTGTCCGAACTCTAGTTCATGTGGAAAAAATGCCTTCCGTGAGCAATAAAAGAGGATTAAAGAAAGTGAAGAAACATGCTCATTTTTCAAGAAAAATAAAATTGTTTACATTTTTCAAAATTCGGCGCATAAGTGAAATATTTCTTTTAGAGAGACGCATAAACGAGTGAAATTATCATTATTTTACTGTGGAATGTGCTGGGACCACTGAAAACTGTCGTATAAGTGAAAAAGGCGCATAAATGAGGCGATGTATAAGTGAGAGTTCACCGTCTTTGTATTTATCACCTTTATCCCCTTTCCCCTTTAATTATGCTCGGACAGTCCGAAACCTAACCTGGTTTGTTTCAGAAGGTGGCACCCATCCCGAGAAATGCTTGAGTAGCCAGTTTCAGTGTTCGGGGAACGGCCATTGTGTTCCTGAATCGTGGCGCTGCGACGGAGAGCACGACTGCGAAGACAGCTCGGATGAAAAAGATTGCAGTAAGTGTTTCCATGTTGATGTGAATTAAGTACAGTCGAACTCGCTTATAATGAGCACGAAGAAAAAGTAACATGTTGCTCGTAAAATCAGTGCTCGTAATGAACGGGTCCTTACGGCCGGCTTGCAACCAGAAGGGGTGGGTTCTTGGAAGGTCATGTAATTGAGTTTACTTTTTATTTAATACTTTAATTACATCAATTAACTTAATTAAATGCTGTTCTTTATTTAATGACAATTATTCCCCCCCCCCCCCCCCCATACCAGCAAAAAGTTCCTGGTTGTAAACTCTATTAATACTGGAATGCTGGTGGAATTTTTCATACAAAAGTATTGAACCGTATTGGGAAAAAAAGAAGATAAGAGGAATAAGACTAGAAAGATGAGAAAGACTGCGAGACAGAAAAAATTGCTCGTTAAAACCGGGTCTTGCTCGTTAAAAATGAACTGTGTTCCACAGACTTAACATTGATCGAACCAAATATTCTAGTTTCCCTCGTTAAATTAGTTCTCGTTATATCCGAGCTCGTTATAAACGAGTTTGACTGTATCATGACACACATACATTAGGGTGTATCACAATTTTTTGTTTTGGAAATTCAAAATTTCAAGTTGATAAAAAGTTGTCACTATATTCACATAGTTACCAAAAAACTTTATTTTTGAAACATAAAAATATTTAGGTCTGCCGGGATTACCTTGAAGTTTCAAGGTTTTTAGTAAAAACTATTTTTTTAAATGTATGAATTACGTGTGAGGCAAAATAATTATTTGAGTGGAAAAATGGACCAATATCGTTATTTCAAAGCGCTGTACTGCAATGCTTGTATTATTAATACAATAAAAATTATTCTACAGGATGGGTAAATATTCTAAAATATAGAGAATTACAAAGTTAATTATGCACAAATAATAAGGGATACTGCAGACACGTGTTTCGGCGTTACAAGGAACGCCTTTTTCAATGCGAAAAATTTTTCAGCTTATGGATGCATAGACATTAGACATCCGACATCTTTTGTCGGATGTCTATGCATCCATAAGCTCAATTTTTTTGCATTGAAAAAGGCGTTCCTTGTAATGCCGAAACAAGTGTCTGCAGTATCCCTGCTTATTTGTGCCTAATTAACTTTGTAATTTTCTCTACATCAATAGCACAAAGGTATTTGTAAACTTTATTCTAAAATATGATAACGAAAATGTGAAGTTTTTCATAATTTATTTTTGGAAACCTAAAAGTTAAATTTTAGCTCCAATGCATTTTTTATTAATAGATTACTCCTTAAGTAGTCCATTTTTGCACTTAAATAATTATTTTTGCTTATCACAACTTATACATTAAAAGTTTTACTAAAAAAGTTAAAACTTCAAGGTAATCCCCGCACATCTAAATATTTTTAAATTTCCAAATAATTGTTTTTGGTAACAATAATATAGTGATAACTTTTTATCAGCTTGAAATTTCGAAATTCCAAAATTTTTTCGTGATACACCCTAATATACATGCACCCCAGATACTCCCATTGCTTATCCGGTGAGGACTTAAACGGTTTGAGTCTGAGGAAAGTTTCAAGTTTTGAAACATTTATACAAAGAATGTTTCTATCACTCAGGGTATTAGGAGGGCATTACGGTAAAAAATGTATGATAGTTCGAGTATTTTGAAATGACAAATGAGATATATTATTTTAACTTGAGAAACACCAGCATTTCTTAATTTTTATTTTTTGCTCATTTTTTCTATCATATAAGAAAAAAAACTAATTAAAAACCTTGAACAACGCAGTCTGGCTGTATGATGTGGTACTTTGAAGGACAGTGGTAGCCGATCGGTAAGGCGTCGGACTCATGACAGGAGGGTTCCGGGTTCGATCCCAGCCGATCAAAGACCCACCATTGTTGCTAATGATGGCTGGGTAACGTTAAGGGTCGTGCTTACAAAGTTAAAGTGAAACTATACCTCTGGGGGTACTGGACCAAGGGTTTGCTCAGCTCTTGGTCTGGATCAAAAGAACAGTGCTCTTCAGGGCCCCATCCCGGTTGAACCACGAGTTGTGACAGGTGCGGGGGACCCTGGAGTGTGATGTGGTAGTTTGAACGATGGATTTTATCAGTTCTGAGCTTTTTTTTTTTTTCCAATCGGCAGACTGGAAGCATTTCGAGAATTTAGAAAGGATTAGTTTTATTTTTTAACTAAACTTTATGTATTAAATGTTACTTGAATTGTGATATTTGTACTGTGACTAGTTTAGCATTAGCAGGTTTAGTCAAATGCAAAGAAACAGAAGTATTGCAAATTTTTGGCTCTTTTTAGCCCTTTGGAGCATAGCAGCCTTGGATTCTTGGTATTTTTCTTTTACCGAACTGACGTATTGGCTTCCACTAAATTCACCTGTTCTTAGTTTAAGTTGTTTTTTGCCACTGTTTGTTCTTAGTTTGCCATTAATAAAGGGATAATTTTATAGCAAAAACAGCACGGACAACTGAAACCGTTGTTTTTCCCGTTAAAGAAAAATGTAGAATTAAAAGTGGCTTGAGTCTTAAAAATATCGCAGTTCATGAAAAGTCGAGTAAAATATAGAATTTGAAATTAGGGTATTGAGATAGGGGAATAAGTCTCTGTTGGTATGTCTTCCCTCCCCCCAATTACTTTTGAATAAACAGTCCGATTTGAACAATCTTTTTTGTTCGAAAGATCCCGGCGAGGACACCTCATTCCCGTATTTCAATTTTTTAGTAGAATAATTTTTCGCTCAACTTTTCAAATAACCTCCCCACCTTTCGGAATAAATCGAGTGAATTGTAAGATTCTAAGAAACTTTTTCTAGGCATATTTAGTTTTTGAGAATCAAAAGTATATGCTAAAAATACTTTTGATATAAGATTGTAGTCTTAGACAATGAAAAGAATGTTAATTGGATGCTAGAATGATGTTGGTAAACGGGAAAGCAGGATCGTTCGAGTTCTTGACAAACTTCTAGTTAAATTTGGAGCCTATCCTTTAAAACTGTCCTGTTTGCGAGTTGTCTTAAACGCTAAAAATTGTATTTTTTCATAGAATCGGTTTTATTTTTTAGTTCCAATTTTTCTTTATACTAATAAAAATTCTTAGTCTTTAGGAAACATTATTTAAATACTAATTTTCAATTAAATCTGGGCAGTTATAGCCTATTCTATTTTCTAAATGCTTGAAATACATTATGGTGAAATAAAAATATGGGTACCAATACAATTTCCGAGCATTGAAGACGAACCCATATTTTCAGGCAACTCGACGACTTGCAGTGGCTTCACATGTAAAGACAATCATTGCATCCCGAAAAGGTGGAGGTGCGACGGCCAGCGAGATTGCCGTGATGGCTCCGACGAAGTTGACTGTCCAAATGGCAAGTATCACTTTTGACCAAATGTCTCACAACTTTATTTCTGATACAGTAAACTTGAAAAGTTGGTTAACCTTGGAAGATGACCGTTGACTGCATTTGTGAGAAGCAGAATTAGTTCAATCTCACATAATGAAGAAAAAACCTTTAACTTGACCACCTCTATCTTGACCACATGTGTATCTTTACCACTAATGTACACAAATTTTGGTTTGGAGCATTGTAAACAAACTTTAGTAATGTAAGAATGAAGACTTTCACGGCCGGAGTAAATACTAGTTAAGGATTCCGGGCTGTTGTGCTGTGGTCTGAATGGCTTTAATCCATACGTTTAGATCGCAACTGCGGAGGTCACAATCAAATTAATGAAATTAATCAACGACACCCACTGAAGATGACCGCCGCAGTTGCGATCGAAACGTATGGATTAAAGCCATTCAGACCACGGCACAACAGCCCGGAATCCTTAACTAGTATAAACTTTAGTAAGTTGACCACTTGGTTACTATTTAAACTTAATTAATTTAATCTTATAATTCCTTTTTTTTTTTTGGAAAAATTGTTTGAAAAATATTGAACCAAAAAATGCTAAGTCCCAAAGAATTCCCCAAACTTTGGTCTGGAGTTACTTTGTTGAAATAGATTATCATGGCAAGAGTACAAATGTATGAGGAAAAAATAAAATGAGGAATTTAAATTATTTGAGACTGGTTGTGAGTTTTCGATACAGCCTTTTCAGTTTAAAACGATTTACCAGTTCAAACTGGTAGGAACTTTTGCATGAACCAATTTTCAATAACTGTAATGTTGATACGAGGAAGTGAATTATTTGAAGTCCAGCAAGGATTTTTAGATTAATGAAATTATTAAAATCTTCAAGTGTTCAGCCATTCTATATTCTGTGCCAAGTTGATGTTTAAACAAATGAACACATTTAACATTTGCTTTCTTTTATCAAAGAGTCTCAAATGTGATTAATCAGATAAAATTTGTTTCTTGTCGAACAAATGAAATGGCGCATGAAAAATTTGTACCGGAGAATTTTATAAAACTACATATTTTTACAAATATTAGTAGACTAAAAGGTTTGTTCTCACATTAAAGTAATTTAAATTCAATCTCTTATGCATAAAGATCTTAGTGTATTAAACGGGCTAGAAAACCATGCTTTTAACAATTTTCGACCCAAACCGCTAACTTTTATTCACATCGTAGCGTTATCCTTGACTGTTAAAAAACTAGTTCAATAAAAATTGTAACAAATACTAGCCAGTAGTTCAGCTCAACAAAACCGCAATGAAAGGTTCCAAGATGTTAAACTATTCTGGGAGCTTCTCCTCACAACCAAAAAATTGGTAGCAAATACCAAACGGCTCGTGGTATCCAGAGACCGCAGTTTCACGCTTATGGAAAAACCATAAGCGGAGTGGAGGTAAAAAGCTGATCATTAAAGCAGAGATAAGTCACACTGGCAGTTTAGATTTTGTATTCTAGCAAGTATCCGTAAACTTACTGGGTTGCTAAATTATTTCTCCCTTGTGAAGATATCGGCTTCAACAATAGTTTTACTAAAGCAGGATTACTCCCAGCTTTCAGATCTAATTAAAATTTCAAAGTAAAATTCCAGCTTCATGATTCGGATTTTTCTTGTTTTGAAAAAACAAGCTAAATCAATTGAGTACAAGCTTTTGAAAGGCGTATGTGCAAGTTTTAGACAAATTACTAAATTTTGCTGTCAATAAGGTTCTGAAATCTCAATAACGTGAAAAGTTAAATTTATGGATTACTGGATTATTAATAAAATACTTATGCGGCATGTCACACAATGCTTCTTAGAGTTAAAGGAAAATGAATTATACATTATAATAACGTATTAAGATTTTTATGAATCTAGCTAGTTCTAATAGCGAATTTCCATTTTCAGCCACGAAATGTACAGAGTCTCAGTTCACGTGTGGGTCAGGTTCTTGCCTAAATCTGACTCAAGTTTGTGATGGGATCAAACATTGTCCTGATGCAAGCGATGAAGGAAGTCACTGCAGTAAGTTTTTATTTCTTGAGTTGGGATAAAATGATTTTTTCAAATGTATAGCTGAAAGAAATTTGTAAGGAAGAAAATGGAGTAAATGAACTTAATGACCACAATTTCGATTTTTGAAGTAAAAGCTGTTGGCCAGAAATGATTACGTACTAACATAGGGCAAGTGCTTCAGTAGTCGATCTTTTGTTGATCTTGGCTAACCTAGAACTTTCAGCTATCAATATAGCAACAAAAAAAAAGGTAAAACTTTAGAATGAACCTATCTGATAGTGAATCACCTACTTGTTTCAGAAATCTAAAAAAAGTTATGTTAAAATCAAAGCTGTTGTCAACACTAGTGAATGCTCCAGTAGTCGGCCACAGAATCATCTTAGCTGAAAAATAAGCAGAATCGCAATCTTAGATGACGGGCACACCATTCAAAACGAAATGGCTCATTACTAATTCAAAAAAAGTACCCAAAACTTAACTGCCACTGGTTGATGGTTGAGGATAGGAACATGAATGTGTGAATGCGTCATATCCGATTTTGAATTAAAAATGTACTATTTATGAAGAGTTTTATGTCATTATGGCAGAATACTGGAGATTAGCAGCCTACTGGACCACTTACCCTGTACAGAAGAGATGCAAAGTCCCGCATGTTTCCAAACAATTGCAAGCATGAGCATCGGCAGAATCAAACCAAGGGGTGTGTGCCCGAACTAATTTTTACTAAAAACTAGCAAAAAAGTTTTGCACTAAAACTTTTTGAAAAGCCAACCCTTGCCAAGCGACTATTATAAATTTCGTCATTTAAAATGATACTGAAAAGTTATTGTTTTTTAAAGTTTAGAAAGCTATTCTTTCCTTCACTAAAAGGTCTAAGAGTTCCAAGTAACTGGATTCTATACTACACTGCAACGTTTCTTGACAACAACATCGTGACGTTAGCCTATGAAAAACGAGCTAGATAAAACGTCACAGCCTACTTGGCGAATTAGAGGAGATCGCTGACTGCTTGTGAGCTCTTATTGGGTCCGCCCGTAGTGACGTTCAGTGTCAAGTTAAGTTGCTGTCTAGCATAGTAACCTTCCACGTGACAAGTAAATAACCTTCACAGCTTTTTATGTGCAATTTAAGTTTCCGTTTTCCCAGTACATGCAGTATTCTAGAGTAAATGGAAAAAATTAAGCTTGATTATTTCTTTCCGAAAATAAAAACTTAAAATAAGAATGCATAATGTCTAATTATCGGCATTTATTTGTTTTGTTTCAAGCTCAGAATGAGTTTTTGCACTGCATAAATCACTTAATCTATGCATTACGAGGGAAGTTCAGACTACCAAATATTTTAAATTTAAGGTAAATTAGTATACTAGCGTTGAAGCTGTTTTCGAAGCAAGTTTACTAAAATAATACAGCAAATTAAATTTCCCGCCTGGAGAGCGATTAATCAACCTTTAAAATCTCCAGTTCAAATATGCAACAGAAGAACTTATTTCTTTGAAAAATTGGGATGGGTGACGCTGGTGGCAAAAGAGCAAAGCTTCTTCCTTTCTCCTTATTTTTTCCACTTCTACAAAACAGTTTAAATAATGTTCTGTACGCAACATTAAGAGTTTCGTTTTAAGAGTAAGGGCATTACCCTACTCTAAAAATGAAACTCTTAATGTTGCGTACAGAACACCATTTAAACTGTTTTGCAGAAGTGGAAAAAATAAATATACAAAAGCTTTGCTCTTTTGCCTCCAGCGTCACCTACCTAATTTTTCAAAAAAAAAGCTCTTCTGCTGCAACGACTCCTTCATTGTTTAAATAACGCGAGTGAAACCAGATATTAATATGGAATTCGTTTCAGGCAGTGGCGAATCTAAAGGTTCTAAAGGTAAGAAATAAAAGCGAATCTAAAGATCTAAAGGTCCTTTTGAAACTGAAAGGACCAAAGTTGTAAATTACTTCGATGTACTTTTTCAAAACCCAATAGGAGACTCTTTGCCACGGGGTCCCTCGCAGTTGAAGGGCTTGGGAGATAAAGGGGTTATGTGACAAAACCGAAATTGCGAGTAATTAAAGTTCTGAGTTTTATTGTTGCAACTTTCTTGTTTTCTAGTTTGTCGTAAAGTATGCGTATGAAATTGGTCTGACATCTACTTTTTGATGCATAGTTTTTTTGCTTACCTGTATCCATTGCTTAGTACTGTCCAGAGTGTTTATTTTATAAAATGTAACATAGCCCCTTCATCCTCCAAGCCCTTCAATTGTGACAATTGCAATACGGTAAATCTACTGAGTTTCAGGTCAAATTTGCTCCAGAAAATTTTTTGATCCCGAAATTAGGTTCCAAAAACTCGGCCACCATCGAAAAAATGATTTTAACAATCTCCTGGTGCCACCCAGTGTGGGCAGCTCTCCAACCTCTAAGTCTTAAATTGTCTCCAACAGGTTTTGGTTGAGTCCTCCAGTATGATGGGAGCTAAAAACTCAAACCTCTTCAGATGTACAAGTTTTGTAGAATATAAAAGTATCACATTTGAACAATACCAACTTTGACGTCCAAATATTTTTCAGGAGACACCTGTGCTAATATTTCATGCTCTCAAAAATGCAGAAACACTCCAAATGGCCCTGAATGCTATTGTGAAAATGGTTTTAAGTTAAAGAAGGATAACAGAACTTGTCTAGGTAAGAAAGTTTGTATATTCGAGTTGTTGTATAAATTTATGAAATCCTTTTATCTGAAGTCACTATAAAACTGCAATCCGTTTTAGATATTGATGAATGCCAGGTAGAAGGGTTCTGCAGTCATAATTGCACTAATACTAAAGGAGGGTACAAGTGTTCTTGTTTGTTCGGTTACGAACTGATCAACAGAACTTGTCAAGCAAAAGGTAGGTCATTTTGTCCTGCGTACATATCGTCTTAAAGCACAATTTATTTGAAAGTATTAAAGGGAAATCTAGTTTGTACTAGAACATATTTTGAAAATATTAGTGTTAAACAGTTTGCTTCTAGCAGTTATTCTAACTTTGTATTAATTTGTTCTTTGAAATTTTCTCTGTAGAGATGCTTACGTGCTTTGTTTAAACATTTAAACGTTCTGATCTTGTTCACTATGTCGAACCTTTCGCTTTTTGTTATATTTTTAGGCTGAGTTGAAATAGATAAAATACTTTTCACCGATAAAAGGCACAGTCCTTCTCTAAACTCATTTGCCTGCTGTTTAGACTCGTTTACTGTTGGGAATGTGTGTACCATGTACTATTTCAACTCGAATTCTTATATTTTGTTTAAACGTATTATATACGTAACCTGACAATAGGTACTCTGACAATTTGTCACGTAGTATTCAGAACAGTACAGGTTATACATCAGTAGCATTCGGCGTCTTTGACGATACCCTGACGCCAGTGTGGTGAGGCAAAAGGGTTTTTAGCCCAAAGATTCTCAAAGTCGATTCTAAATGAAAGTGAAGGCTATATATTTCTTAGTTCACCGACGTATATTGGAATTAGATATACGTAGTTTCCTTTGTTTTTCAAAGGCCAATGACATTT
The DNA here is from genome assembly GCA_038373865.1 of Uloborus plumipes. NCBI lineage: Eukaryota > Metazoa > Arthropoda > Arachnida > Araneae > Uloboridae > Uloborus > Uloborus plumipes. The sequence goes on from JAXGGA010006335.1 coordinate 48,208, forward strand.
GAATATATTAGTAATTGTAAAAGCTCAGAGTAATTATCAACATTGTAGATACTTTTCAAAGCATTTTTCCACACTTGAATATTCCACGAGTGACTCTTTAAACGCATTTTCTTTTCAGGGCCTGAACCATTGTTGATCTTCTCCACCTTGCAAGAGATTCGTGGTATACACTTAAGGAGCAATCGTTATTTCTTGATTCAAAAAGCGGTCTACAAAGCTGCTGCAGTCGATGCCGATCCAACCGATCAAACAGTGTATTGGGTTGAAATTTCGAACAAATCATCTGTTTATTCCACGAAACTCGATGGCGCTGAATTAACCACAATTCTCAGCAGTGGTACGACTTTCCCCAGAAATTTCACTAAAACAGTGTAAATGACGAGACTGCTCTAAGAACTAAATATAAATAACTTATTCTTTGCAGGCCTTCAGATACCAGAAGACATAGCTGTGGACTACATAGGAAGAAACCTGTATATCACTGATTCGGGATTAAAACAGGTACTCGTTTGTAAAATGGATGGAAGCATGTGCAACGTTCTTCACAGCACAAATATTGTAAAGCCTCGTTCCATCAAATTAGATCCTCCAGAAGGGTAAGAAGGCTAGTTTTCAAGCCTATGCACCTCTTTTGTCCCGAATTATTTGCTACATTTAGGTCAAATTTTGCCCCATATTAGCTGTTGCTTTTTGACTTTCATACTAAACCTTAAAACTGATTCTATTAACCCTTAACTTCCCACTGTTGCATTTCTGCAACATATGATTTATTTTAATTTAAGACTCATTTTTTTAAAAAAATTACGTACAAATCAGTTATCTGATTAAAAAAAGATTATTGCAACGAAATACATGCTAATTTTGTCACTAGTAGACAGCACATTTTCCCCAGAAATCACAATAATTATAAAAATATCTGATGCTTCAGAACTGTGTCTTTACTATAAAAAGAATACATTATATTTTATGCTTCCTCTTGTTTATTGGAGATATAAATTACCAGGTAAGAAATTTCAACATTTTACATTCATTTAAAATTAATATAAATTCTATTGGAAAACGTTTTTAAGATATTTGTTATTTATACGTTGCCGCAAACAAAAAAATGACTGAAATTCAATTTAAAACTGCTTTTTTTTTTTTTTTTAAATTTTCATCTTTATTACGTGAGAACTAACTGATATAATGTTTTCATAGAAATTAAAAAAATTGCGAAGTTAAGGGTTAAGGCATTTTTAGATTTTAGGGTGCGATGCTATCAATCATCTACTTAACAAGTGTTCTCTTTAGTTCAATGATTATCGAATTTCAAAAATCCAGTGTCAGTATACTCTTAAGCCACGCCCTATTTTGTTAGGATTCTTCTGCAGTTATTGCTTAATACTGTTCTGGCTAATGAATTGGAATTCATAGGAAATAACTGATCAAACTAGTTTTCCAGTAGTGTAATGTTTCTTTGGTAAAATCAGCTATGACCTTAAGGAGATTTTTGAAAAGTTTTGTAAAAAATGAATGTGCTATTAGAGTAGATAGGAGTTGGAAAGCTTTATGAAAGTATCCACTCAGTTCAGCTATAAATTTCCCTATTACTCCCAAAAGAAGTAAACATTGTCAATGTCATCGCTCTTCACCATCTAGCACTATAGTTCTTACAAAATGGGGCGTGACTTCAAGTGCGAATTAAATTTTTAAAAATTTGATCCTGATTAAAGGAGGTAATTCTCGGTAATTAAACTTGGTTAATTTATAGTATAGCACCCTGAAATTTAAAAAACGTACAAAAAAAGATAAACTATAGATATTTATAACCAGTAAGAGTACAAAAATATTCAAATTTAGTTGCTAATTTAAGGAGGGAGTAAATGTCGCCATTTTTAGCTAAATGAAAATAGTTTTATCTCTCAATGTTCAACGCATTTAACTGAAGAGCTTAGGGAAAAACAAAATGTCAAGTTTTCCAGTGCTCTGAAAGGATTTTTGAAAGATGGAAACGCCTGCTAGGGGGATTTCTTTTTTACACAATGCTTTTTGCTCTTATTTAAGATTACAATTCAACTTCCTTGATCTATAGTCTAATCAAAAGGAAATTTTAAAAACCAATCGTTTTTACTGAACCTTAATTGGTTTTCAAATGCCACTGAGTGCCATGCTTAATTTAAAGCTACTAGCATCGTTAAGATGGCAACTCTAAAAACTAGTAAATACGTCCATTTCCGCCAGTAAACCGAATAAATGCCTTTACGTCTCGTCTGTGCAGACAGGTTGATATGTCTTTAGTTCTAGTCTGATGTTTCAGTTCCCGTTTTGCTGTTTCAATCAATTGAACTCAAATACTTAAAATTTCTTCAGCTGTCTAATGAATATAAACAATTCATAGTTCACTTCCATAAATCGTATCTTCATGCGGTTGGAGTATTTCCACCGCCATTAAATTAAATCAGATTCTCTCTAAATCAATTCTAGGATTCTGTACTGGAGTGACTGGGGTGAAACTACTGCAGGTATCTACAAAAGTGGAATGGATGGCTCGAACAGGATAACTTTAGTGTCTACCAACATTTTCTGGCCTAATGGAATAGCAGTGGATCACACAACAAACCGCATCTTCTGGACTGACGCTCAATTGCATACTATAGAATCGATCTCTTTGGATGGAACTAATAGAAAGGTTTGTAACAGTTGACTCTAAAGTAGTGGCGCACAACCTGTCTGTGGGCTATCTGCAGCCAGCGGAGTTAGCCTAAGTGTCTCATTATATTTCTCAATGTTGGAAATTGAAAACCAAACTACTCCCAATGTTATATGTAATTGGATAAAAATTAGCCGGAAATTGGATTTTGAAAAAAAATGAAATAATCATACAATTATTTAGTTTGCAATTTATCTTTCTATGTTTTCTCGGGCTATTTTAAAGAATTTTAAACATTGAAATTTAGTGTGTATTGGATCGCGAAAACAATGAGATGCGGCAGTTAAGTTTTCGCACCCGATTTTAATTTTCGGGTGGATAAAAATAATTAAACACCACTGGGCTTTGCAATAGTTCCTCTAGACCATGGGTTTGCATCTGGCTTGAATCAAAACGGGAAGCTCTTCGGGGCTCCAATCCAAACAATTAAACCATATGTAGTGGTAGGTACGGGGGGATCCTGGAGTGAAATGAAAGTTCTGCAATATCGCTAAATCTTTTATCGTTCAATCATAGCTAAAAGTTCTATCAAATTCGCATTTTAGAATAGTAACAGCTAATATGAAGCTACTGTGTCACGCGTGCCGTGGGTTGGCAACATCTGGCTTAAAGCATGAGCGCACTTTATCGGTTCAACTACATAATTGGTTTTCGTGGACTGTACAAAAAAGTATCGAGAGATTATTAGTTGAAATACATTACACTTCGTGCATTCATTCCTAGTTTTTAAACGGCATTAAAACAGTTTTTTACCGGTCAGACACATCGTATCACGTTCGTAAAATAAAGGCGTTTTGGAGTGTTTTAGCTTTGACTTAGATGGTGATAAAATTTAGCTCCGAAGTATATGGTAGTTTGTAGTAGGTTATTGCTAAAATCGGAGATGTTTCAGTATGAACTAAAAGATATTTATTATTTCTTCAATTAGTTGATTACTTTTCATAAGTAATTTCCACACACTAAGTTGAACTTTCTTTTAAACATTGTGTTTATTTCCACCTAGAATAATGGAGAAATTTTTAAATTCAAAGCGAAATGGATGACATTGGATGATACTTTTTCATATTGTTTTCTACTTGTAGGTGATCATTAAAGACAGCGTGTATCACCCTTATTCGCTTACCGTATTTGAAGACAATCTGTATTGGACAGACTGGAATACGTTTTCTTTGGATGCTTGCAATAAATTCACTGGGCGCAAGACGACTCTCATGGTTCGTGAAAATGGAAAACATATCATGGGCGTTCACGTATACCATCCGGTCCTTGCTCCTGCAGGTAAACTAAAGTTGTAACTTCTAAGATTTAATATTAAATTGGTACTTTCGGCAGTTGAGTGTGCGTCACAAGACTGTTTTTTATACAGCAGAAAAATATTTTTCCTAAAGTGTTTCTCAGTTTTGATACTTTTTCAAAATTTCAATAAAAAGTAATACTAAAAAAAAATCGACGTTTGTCATAAAAATATGGCAATACTTTAAAATTGGGATTATACATTCGGTTTTCCAATACGAATGCATGTTATTTTTCAAACTTGAGAAAACAGTAAATTTTATTTTTTTCCATATTTCATTGTTTAAATGTAGGTTAAATTATATATTTGAGATTTCCAACTTTCATTTAAGACAAATTTTAGGCGAAGCTTGTAAACTTTAGTTATCCATCTTTCAAATGATGGGTGTTTGTTGCGTCGCATTAAAATGTCGTCCGATGACAGCTTTTTAAATTAACTTTTGATGTTTTGTTTCATAGTCAAAAAATTAAATTTCATCTGTTTCAGTCGTAATTTTTTTTAGTGCAGTTAAATAGTTTTTTGCTGCAAACTTTAAGTGTCGTTTGTATTGTGATAAGTATTTTTAACATCTTTTTTTTTCCAGCTACAAATCCATGTTGGGCTCACTCCTGCAGTCACATGTGCGTACTTGCTCCTTTTAAAACTTACCGTTGCGTCTGCCCAGCTGGTTACAAGCTATCAAGTGATAGCAGAACCTGCATCAGTAAGTATTTTTTTCTTGCCAGCAATTGATTTCTCAGATTCTAATATATAAAAGGGAATTCTTTTGTAAGTTATTAAGCTTAAAATCCTTAACTCCCCCCTCCCGTTTCCATTTAATCTAGTGAAAATGTCTGGTATTTCCATAATGACTTCACGTAATCCATATTGTTTTGATTTCTAAAAGACATTTTATCGGACGAAAATCTGTTTTTACTCTTTAGCAGCAGTCACGGTGAAGCTTTTGTGTTTTTGCAGCTCCAGCCAAAGGAGCTGTTAATTATTAAAAAATTTCAACATTACAAGAATTTGCAAAGTTTTCTATTTAAGTATGCCAGCCACCCCTCCCCCTTTTGGAAATTCGATTACGAGACTTAACTTCAAATCGAAAATGTGATCTATGATAAATACGAGCTTTTTTTATTTTAAAGAAACTTGTGGAATCGGAAATGGTGATTTTTTAATTTACTGCTGAATCAAGTCGTAATCGGCTCAAGGATATCTGAGTGATTGACTAAAAAAACCTCTTCAAATTTGCAGCGAATTTTTAATTGGATTTTAATTTTGTCCTAAAGCTTTGAGTTTCAAAAAATGGTAGGAAAAACTTGAAACAGACGAAATAAGTTCAATGATAATCTTTTGTTGTCGCAAGTCTTTCAAATAAAATTTTAGGTAAAGTTTGAGACATTTTCCTCTTAACTGAGGATGTTGTACCAAACAGTATGTACTTCATATAGAACAGTATTATAACTATTTGACCCGCGCGAAGAATTCACTGAACAGAAAAACCCCAAAACCAGTTTTTTAATTAGTTACTTTTTGAACTGCAAAATTGCGAGTTGCTTGATTTTTCGCTGATAGCGGTGAAAAAAATCTTTAGTCTTATTTTTGAAGCTTGATGAATTTCTGAAATTATGGTGCAACACCTCAAATATATATGCGATTTAAAGTTGGAATAGAGTTGGTCTAAGAAAAAAGCCTTAATGATTTTTTAACTCAGATTTGAACTCGTGCCCTTCCCATTATAAGCGCGAAGCTCTATCAACAGCGCGGATGTGTCTTAATTTTCTGATGCTATTTATTGAAGTAAGGTTACGTACAAAAAAAAACTGTTTTCCGACTCAAAATAATTAGATTGACTAGGGTTATTTTCTTCAGTAGCCGGCCCGATAAGCTTTGAAATGAAGGGTAAATCGTGGAATTTGCTAATGAAATAAGAAAATTCTTGCGCGGTAACAGAAAAATGGGCTAGGGAAATAATGTACAGTGAACTCTCACTTATGAGACGGCCCAAGAGACCAACAGAAAAAGGTGCATAAGTGAGAGACGTATAAGTGAACAAACCTATTTCAAGGACTAAAACGTAACACAGGTTCTAATGAGAGAATGAATAAGAATGTTTCTATAGAAAAGGGACACATTACTACTGTTTGGCAATTACTGTAACGTAACTACAATGATAAAAATAAACAAAATGTAGCATGCCTAATTACAAACTGTTCCCTTTAAAACGATGCATAATAGATAATTGTCACTCTCCGAACTCTAGTTCATTCAGAAAAATTGCCTTTCGTGAGCAATAAAGCGAAAGATTAAAGAGAAAAGTGAAGAAAATGATTATTTTAAAGAAAGTAAATATATATATATATATTTTTATTTTAGGGAAAATTCGGAGTATAAGTGAAATAGTTATCTTTAGAGCGACGCAAAACGAATGATACTATCATTATTTTGCTATGGAATGTGTTGGGACCATTTAAAATCGTCATATAAGTGAAAAAGTCGCATAAATGAGGCGGCGTATAAGTGAAAGTTCACTGTATTTGGAATCAGCGGCTCCCAAACTTTCCAAGGCCACGAAATTCTTGCTTCACTTTCCTTCCAGGAACCCCTTTATACTTTTTACGTAGTAAAGGAAGTATTGTGATCACGAAAAAAATTTCACTCAAATTTCAGTCTAAATTTTGACTTTGCTTACCCCCGAATGAATGTCGCGTAGTTTTTTCGACCTATCAGCACGTGCATATGTACCTAACATACAAACAGCCGAAAAATCAATTTCGACCACCCCCCGAGTAAATTACGAGTTTTCTCGTGACGTCTGTATATACGTATGTGCGAATGTATGTCGCATAACTCAAACTATATGCCGTAGTTCTAGCTTGGTATGTAGTCTCTGAGGAGGGTCTAGTTGTGCACCTCCCCTTGCGATTGCATTCGAATGTTCCCAAGGGGGTGTTTTACCCCTTTTTTGGTGTAAATCAGTGTTAATTTCAATACAGACTAAAGTGATATGAATTGGAGCGACCATTTGGCGACATGTCGCAAGCTTTTGGTCGCAAAGTGTTTGACGCCAACTTGGCGACATATCGCCAAGTTCGCGACAAATTTGGCGAAAAAAATTTTTGAATTTGGGTTCAACTTGGCGCTATTGGCGATATTTTGCGAAAAATTAACTGAATGATATTAAAATCAGCAATGTTTAGAAAATTAACCATTGTAAAATATTTTTTGCATTGTTTTGGGGCAGATTAGGGAAGTAAATATTTGAATTGTTACCTTGCTCACTCCAAACACTTTTTTTAACACTTAAGGCAACTACTAAGAAATTTACACGTAAAAAGGGGAAGTAGTGTAGGGTCCATACCAGCTTTTTTAATAATGACTAAACTACAAAATGTTAGAGCACGATTAGCTACATTGACTACTAGGTAGTTATCATTTCTTCTACATAGAAGAAACTTGGGATAAACCAGAACTAGAGTTCTGCGGATTTCTTTAGGAATCGCAGATATAGATTACATAAGAATTTATTTCCTTGAATTTTCCCATTTAAGTTTATATTATGTTACATAATTTCTATGTCTGTTTATGTTATGCTATTTTTGCAGTTGAGGAACAATATCCTTCCTTGTACGTCGCAGAAGATTCCAAAATTTTTCTTATACGTCCAGAGATGGTTGGACGAGATGCGATATCTGTTCTTCCAAACACTAGAGTCAAGATGATCGGGAACGTGGAATATGACTGGAAATCGAAAACCCTATTCATTGTAGATTTGTCCAGGCCGTGCATTGATTACATGACGTCTTCCTCAGAGGGGTAGGTAAAATTTTTCATTACAGTGAAAGCCGTTTAATTGAATCAATCAGTTTAACCCATTTATGCCCAGTAGCCTAAAAACGGGACGCTTGTTAGTTACTGCGTACAAAAACCTGTAATGGGTATATCTTTTACTAAAGCTGTTTCACAAGCCCTTGGGAAAACCAGCTAGAGCGACTATTTGGGCATCAGAGTTTATTGGCAGCTATTTTCAGACAAATCAGTCAAACAACGATCCAGCATGGCTAGCCGCAGAAAGTCAGTCTTTTTTTGCAAACTTATTTTTCATAAAATTAAACTATTTTAAAATGATTTGCTTAAAATTGATCAGATGCCTTCTGTAATGTTAAAGGTCGTATTTTGATCACATATCTGCAAAATATCCCATAAACAGGACGTTAAATAACTTAATAAATATGGCAACGGCGAACGATTTTAAGCCCAAAATGTATGTAAACCATTCCAAGTAAGAGTTTTAAGCAGATAAAAATTGGAAAAATGTTTACAAAAACTTAGCATAAATGGGTTAATGAGTCAAATCACCAATAACAAAACTATATCGACTTTCTTGTATTAGTCACTATTGAATCGGCCGCTTTATTGGATGTAAATGGTTTAGAACAAACGTGATTCATATAAGCGACGACCACTAAAATGAGACGTGAATAACAAATTGCAAAGTTTTGAGGCACACTGCTTATTCACCTTGAAGAAGCTTGAGTCTGATCTAAGGGCAAGACCACTTGAAGCACACTCTAAAAAAATCTGAAGCTGTGCAACCTAATTTCCGGATGCTGCAACTGGTTTAAACTACCGATGTATTTATTTATTCAAAATTTTTGACTTTAAAAGCACAGGATCTGGCACCTAAACTTCACGTACTTAGAAAAAGCTGTGAGTTATTCTGTACCTAAGAACCAGACTAACGTAAGTCCATTTTCGTCTCCTTTCAGTAGAGGGCAAAAAATGATTGTCGGATGCATGCAAAGGATGGGACTCGAGCTCTTTCGACGCTGCTAAATAATTGTGGAGGAATTTCTTTTCTACAATAATATTCGCGAGGTCAATGCAGAGTAAGATTTAACATACAATGCAGCAAAAAAGTGAATCTACATTTTTGGACCTGAGGTACAGATATGAAGTGGTATCTGTAGATAGTATAAGTGGCATTTACTGTAGTAACGGTGGCATGATCCGATGACCATTGTAATGTGTAGTGGAGGATATTCTTACCGGTGGTTTTTGGATTATTGCTAAGAATTGTGCGTAGGATCCTATATTGGCAGAAATGATCTCGTTGACCTAGAAAAATTGATTCTTGTTGATTAAGAAAAATAGTCGGATTAGCACAATTTTTTTCTTGTCCAATTTAAACACGTGATTAACATCTCCAAATGGAGCAATTTCATGTCTCTTTCTCCTGAACGTAATGGAGTCATTTTCCAAATTTCTCATGATTAAGAAGATAGAGTAGTGTAAGTGGTCCTCTAGTAAGTACTAGGAAAGGGTAATTGGAACTAAAATAAGTTGGGTTACTTTCTTTGTGGCTTTGCAAAAGTATTCAAACTCAAATCCTCAGCAATTTTCCTTTTTACTTCCTTTTACGTAGTAAAGGAAATATTGTGATCGCGAAAAAAAAAACCACTCAAATTTGAGTCTAAATTTTGATTTTGCTCACCCCAATGAATGTTCAGTAGTTTTTTCGACCTGTCAGCACGTGCATATGTACCTACCAACAATTAAGCAGCCAAAAAATCCTTTTCAACCACCTCCGAGTTAATTACGACGAGTATTCTCGTGACGTCTGTATGTACGTATGTGTCTCGCATAACTCAAACTATATGACTTAGAAACTTCGAGCTTGGTATGCAGTAGAGATAAGCCGGGCTCGGCCCGAGCCCGAGACGGACTCGGGCCCTTTAACTTCAAGCAGCTTTCGGGCTCGGGCGGGCTCGGGCTCGATCTCATATTAAGACAGTCAGTCTTTATACAAATACAACGTTCGCGGAATTAAATATTGGGGTACTTAAAGAGCATGAGAACAGTTTTTCTTACTGACAGAATTGCTTTGTTCAGGAAGAGTTTCAGAGAAATGGCATCTATCACCTTATCTCCCACTCCCACATATCGTTTCTCAGCTTCCGCACATCGGAAAGCAAGCAATCTGCTGGGCTGGGATGTAAATGGTCAGTAGAAAGTGGTAGGAACTGGGGACAAATGACGCAAACCCCCGTGGTGCTTGAAAGGCCAATTAGAGACAGAAGTCATTAAACGTTTTTCTCTGAATGTTGACAGTTGACAAAATTCCTACGAATCAGGAAGGAGTGTTTTAAATAGTCATGGGGGGGGGGGGGACTTATAATATATTAATACACTTATAATATATTTGATTGCTATTACGATATACCATATGGCAGTGCATCCCAAGTGGAAATTAAAAATATATATTAATGTTTGATACACTCGGGCCGGGTCGGGCTCAAAACAAGACAATATCACTCTGGCTCGGATTAAAAATTCTCGGGCTCGGGCCTTCAAAAGTGAGTCCGAACTCATCTCTAGTATGTAGGCTCTGAGGATGGTCTAGTTGTGCACCTCCCCTTGTGGTTGCATTCGAATGTTCCCAAGGGGGTGTTTTACCCCTTTTTTTGGGGGCAATTCAGTGTTAATTTCAATGTAGGCTGAAGTGATATGAATTGGCGCGACCACTTGGCGATATGTCGCCAAGCTTTTGGTCGCCAAGTGACATATCGCCAAGTTGGCGACAAATTTGGCGAAAATTATTTTTTTGAATTTGGGTTCAACTTGGCGATATTTTGCGAAAAATTCACCGAATGATATTAAAATCAGCAATATTTTGAAAATTAACCATAATATTTTTTGCATTGCATCGTGGCAGATTGAATTGTTACCTTGCTCACTCCTAGCACTTTTTTTAACACTTAAGGCAACGACTAAGAAATTAACACGTAAAAGGAAGTGTGGGGGTCCATACCAGATTTTCTACTACTGGTTAAAAGGGAAACATTGACAAGGCAATAGCTTAACTTTTCTGAGGAGCACTAAGCGTACGTGGATCTCGGTTTACATGCATTAAAAGTGCATAAAATTAACTATTAAGTAGTAAAAAGTGAATATTTAATTCATATATTTTCAGTTAGTAAATAAGTAAGGCAGTGGTTAAGATTGAATCTTTTTCTCTTGAAACTACCTAAAGTGAAATTAAACTACTCTCAATTTTGAGCTAAGGATAACGAAACTTAGAATTTTAAAAACTTCGCGTGTTGCGTTCCAACTTGAATTTATTTTATCTTTGCAGGCATTTATTAGAAGATCACCTAAATCTTCCTGAAGATCTTGCATTTGATTGGATGAGCGATGTTCTTTATTGGGTCGATTCTGGGAAAAATACCGTTGAAGTTCTTTCGTTACGGAATCGTAACGTAACAACAATCATTACTGGTTTGGCTAAGCCTACAGCAATCGCACTGGCTCCTTCTCGGGGGTAAGTATTTATTAGTAAAAGCATTGCTTTCTCTAAGGATTACAATAATTTTTCTTCTAGTAGGTTGAATATTAATATTACTTGGGCTGACGTTACTTTATTCTACTTTTAAAACTGCTACAATAAATATAAATCATCGCCGAAAGTATTGGAACACTTTTTCAAAAAAAGTATTTGTAAGGATTTCTAGAGAAATAAGAGATTTATTGTTTATCTTTAACCACATAAAATACAGGCTGCATCTGACATATTCAAATAAAAATTAATTCACCCATACACTTATCGTCCCACAGAAAAGGGACGGATAAATAAAAGTTTTTAACCATAACTCATCGGAAATAGCCCAGAATTTGCTATTTATTTCATAACGTTGCGTATTATGTATTATAACCACTTTTGTAAAAGTACCACTTATGTTCTCGAAGAGATGAGAATGGCAATTTTATTTAAGATTCAGGGCTCGTAAAACGCAGTTCTCGGTTAAACCTTTGTAATCCTTCAGAACAGATTACAGCTAAGAGAAAGAATATGCTAAAATGTGTAATAAAAATTGAAAATTCATTGAGGACGTTAACTTCACGGCGCATGTGCGAACGAAAGCAGTTTGTAACTTCAGGAATTTTTGTATTCATATAAATGCAACAGTTCATAAGTCATTCCATTTGAGTACATTAAAAATTGAAAGATCAACGATCTAATGCGTTGACTTTCAATTTTCGAGAAGCTGGCAAATAGTAAAAGTTTATGCCCAAATTGTTAAGTTTTTGCTTTCCATCTTACAGCGTTTCTAAGGTGTGAATGGTGATAAAACAGGTTATTTATATATAATGTACACTCTTAAATATGAACGTCATATTTACCATTCCAAAGACTTTGAATGAAGTATCTGCCATGGGCAATGCAAAAATGTGTCACGTGGGTGAAGATGGCGATACAACTCGCCGAGCTTTTCTCTTGATTCCGGAAGGAATTTTTACATTAATTCGGTCTAGCACAGGATAAACTGTTCGTAATGATAAATCACTACATATTAATATTTTTCCTCGAAAAATGCAAATTCCGCTATCTAATTACTAAAAATAACAATCTGTTAGTTTCTATCAAATATATTCTTAGGACATTAAAGTGGACACTCCAAACCCAAAGGATTTGCCTTTCTTATTCCGTATAGGGAAATTCCACGTATCAGAAGCAAGTTTTCTCAAAACAGCTTACAAAGACTAGAAATGTGTTAAATTATTTTATTTTACGAACTTAATAAAGAACATGGCCTTTATAACAAAAAAAGTTCAATTTTGAAGATCTTCAGAAAAAGTATTTAAATAACAGCATTTTTTTCAAAACTGACTTATTTCGTTAGATATGTCCGTTACGGAGCAAAATAGCACAGTATAAAGTTTCTGGAGATCTTAGAAACTTGACTGTATTTTATTGAAGTAGAAATCCATGTTCTGCAAAGAATCATGCAACGACACAAGGACCTATACCAAAGACGGCAACTTAACTTGACGCTGAAATTACTACACGCGCGAAGAGAAACGGGAGTTGACAAACCTTCTTGGCGAATCAGAGGAGATCGCCAACTATTCGCCTACTCTTATTGGCTGGCGCGTTCAATTCAAATGGATTACGCTTTCGCGATACTCCGTTCGTAAAATTGAAAACAAGAAAATTACGAATGCTATAACAAAAAAGGCTACATATGCGTAGATGAAACACTTAATCAGATTTCTAAAGGGAAGGATCTAATTTCACCCGAAATTCGAACACCACGCAAATTAACTTCCTTTATTTGGTCTCAGCTTTTCTCTATAGTCAAAGATTGCAGTCGAGTTAACATATTTGGAGTCTCCTGGTTGCTTTGTATAGCAATCTATATTTTTTCAAAACGGAATTGCCTTACAGTAAAGTTTCGTCCATAGTTTCATTCCATATTTTTTGTTTCTAGGATTATGTTCGTATCTACTATTGATAATTCAGAAGTCTCAATGTACGATATGGATGGCAAGAATAGGAAATTTATACGACGAGTTTCTGGATCTATAATGTCTATATCTGTACATCCTATCAGAAGTGTACTCTACTGGGCAGATCTGGCCTCCGAGAAAATATTCTCGATGGACTATACGAATTCAAAGAGGTAAGTCTTTAATGCTTAGTTTCCTGATATCTATTCATATTTTCTACTTCTGCCTCTTTTGTTTGTGTAGGAAACCATTGCAATATGCAATCAAGAAATTCAAAGTAATAAACATATTAAACACTTTTTTGGACCCTTAAATTTGTCGTTATTGAATATGAAGTTTTACAATCTCAAAATTTTCAGAAACATCAACAAATCTTATTCTTCTAGCCTGCTTTCTGTTACTACTACTACACATCTTATTTCTCTACTGCACATCATCTCAAATTCAATGATTTGCCCTTTATTTTAAAGCTTCTCATACTGACTACTGACGTGAAAATATATCCACGGTGTAAATATTTTTTTTGGTCAACTAAGTCTCACAAAATCGGTTCTCCATATTTTCTGTAAATTTCATAATTGTACAGAATTCTCGTCTATTCACTTGAATAAGTCAAAATGTTCCTTAAGCATTCTTTTTTGGAAATGAAACTAATCTTCCTCTGCTTTATTGAGTGTCTAGCATAAACTTCCTATTCAGAACAATAGGTCTATTTGAGGTCTTATAAAGGCTCAACTTTGAGTTTAAAAAAGCCTTTATTTCCGAGGAAATAAACTTCATTTTGCCGAAAATATTCAATTTATAGCTATCACTATTATTACTGTAACTATTGTAATCTATATTTTTCCTCGTTAACAGACTATTTTTTTCCACAGCGAAATCAAGACTGAAAGGAGTAGAACCGGAAGCGTACTGTCCATTGCAGTTAGTGAGAAATATCTGTTCTGGACGGACACCAAGAATCGTCAAGTTTACCTTCTACAAGAGAACTCGAGCTTTGCTCACACCGTTCCATTGCCAGGCGTAGGAAGTGTAAATGCAGCTCGGAAAATTACTTACACTCAAGTTTCGGATCTACATGAACTTTCAGGTATGTCTTGTCACATTTTAATGTAAACTGTTAGGAAACACCTAAAATCACAATTGACCAAATATTTAGTTTTTAAATTGTCGCTATATTCTATCTGTTAGTTTTCAAACGATATCAAGATGTCAGTACAGGAGTCTCACTAACTCTAAGCTTCATAGCTCGAATATATTTTTATCTTGAAGCTTTTATTCGGTCCCAATCTCTTGAAAAGAAGGTAGAAACTTTTTATAACTGGAACTACCAGTAGCTCGAAGCTTTTAGCCGATCCCTTGGGACTTCGAGTTATAGAGACTTAAATGTACTTGTAATGTTTCTAAAGTTAAAAGGGTTTTTGATAAAATGCTGTTGCTAATATGGCTCTAAAAATTTAAACTAAAATAATTAAGAATAGCGTTTTTGCCGTATGTCGCTCTCTTTTAACCATTCACAACAGTGAATTTATTATAATTGCTTTAATATTCGATTCTGCATAGACATGTTCTGCCTCAATCAGAATTATGAAAGTTCTTTTATGACACTTTGAACGTTAATTTCGTGGAGAATTTTTATTTTTGTCCACCTTTAGTTACTTTTCAAACTAAAATGTTTTTTCTATATTAAATCAGACCGCATGAATATTAAGAATGCTTATTAACACTTTAAGATTGTGTTTTGAAAAGTGTGATTTTGAGCTCATTAAATCTTAATTCGTTAATTACAAACTTTAAAAAATTAACGTTGACGAGGTGTTAAACAGGATTTTTAAAGGCACAACAAAAATATATAAAATTGCGTAGATACACCAGATCTGGCATAATTTTAATTCATGAACTTAAGAGTTTGTTGGTAATTCCAGTTTGTGCAGTGGCTAATGGTGGCTGTAGTCATATTTGTCTCACTACTCCGAAGGGAAGGTCTTGTACTTGCCCACTGGGTATGAAAATCTCTGAAGACAGCCTGACATGTCTTAGTAAGTAGTAAATTTTAGTTTTGCATTTTTGAAGCACTAATGTATACTTGACAAAGCATAATCTATGTTCAAGTTTTTCGTTGCCTAAAGGCTTTTCTGTTTTAAATTTGTCAATTCCAAACGCTGTAAGAATTGTTTGCTTATATCCCGAAACTTAGAACATTTTGCTCCGATAATAACTTTCCTTGGAAGTAATTACAGTAGTCTCGAAAATCAGTTTCGAAAGTTCGAGGTTTTGCTTAATTTGAGGTGGCTTTATTTATATTAAATATTTTTAGCAGCTAATATTGGTTTCATTAAGATCTGAAAATATAAATATTGCTACTGAAAAACTTATTACGTATAGAAAGTAAATAATAAATATGTATTCTGAGGATGTTGTCAACATGCCTTGAGTGGCACGCAATATCCATCGAATGCAAGATGTGGATTATGGAAATAACTTGATACTTAAAATTCACAATGCTTTGCTACAAAAGTGTAAATATTCATTTTAGAATATGATTTCAATCGAAAAAGGTGCACAACTTGACGCCGCATGGGTTGCACACACTAAATTTAAACTTTCTACAGATAACGTTTTTGCTATATGCAAGATACATACAAAAGTACACTGTAGAGCTAAATAAACTGGTACAGACATGCGTATGCAAATAAAGAGATCTGGAACCAACCCGAGTACGACACTGCGGTCGGCAACGCGTATATAAGACAACCAGTGTCAATTACAGTTAGATCAATTACTGCTACTACAATGACGGGTTAAATGCGTTTTTAGGGGGGGGGGGTTGAACTTAGTGTTATAGTTGGCGCATGAGAGATGGGACATAGCATCCCGAGGTACCGATGAAATTTGGATTTTCACGTACGACAGTTTGAGTGTACCGTAAATATCGGGAATAGAGTAAAACATCGAACCTACGGCATCGCAGTGACTGGGAAAGATAATGCTAGAACGGAGGGCAGCAACGACTGCCAAAAATCATTAATCGTGACTGACGAGCAACTCTTCCGCAAATTGCTGCAGAATTCGATGCTGGCTCATCAAGTGCTAGCGTACGAACCATTCAACGAAACATATGGCTTTCGGAGCCGAAATCCCGCTCTTGTATCCTTGATTACGGTACGACGCAAAGCTTTACGCCTCACCTGGGCCCGTAAACACAGACGTTGGACTGTTTCTGACAGGAAACACGTTGCCTGATCTGAAGTCTCGTTTTCAGTTGTATAGAGCTGATGGACATGTACGGGTATGGAGACAAACTCATGGTTCCGACATGTCAACGGGACTGCTCAAGACGCTGGAGGGTCTGTGATGGTATGGAGCGTGTGCAGTTGGCATTACATGGGACCCTTGATACGTCTAGATAAGACTCTGACAGGTGACATGTAAGTAAGCCTCCTGTCTAATCACCTGCACCCATTCATTTCCATTATGCATTCCGACGGACTTGGGGGATTTCAGCAGGACAATGCGACACCTCACGCGTCCAGAAGAGCTACAGAGTGGCTCCATTAACACTTCTGACTTTAGAAACCTCCGCTGGACACCAAAATCCCCTGACATGAGCATTATTGAGCATATCTGCGATGCCTTGCAACGTGCTGTTCAGAAGAGATCTCCATCACCTAGCACTCCAATGAATTTATGAACAGCTCAGCAAGATTCATGGTGTCAATTATCTCCAGCATTACTTCCGACATTAGTCAAGTCCATGCCACGTTGTGTTACGGCACTTTTGCATGCTCGCGGGGGACCTACACTATATTATTCAGGTATCCCAGTTATTTTGGCTCTTCAGTGTACATAAATGGACGTCATGACAACACTAGTAGAAATTGATTCGGGGACAGTCGAAATGAATGTTTTTGTTGCTTACATACTTGCTTTTACACATAAATACGTTCAGAGTTGGCAAAAAAATATACTAGATTAGAAAGGGAAATAGGTATAAATTTAAGTGATAAATTTGTCGTGAAGACTTTTCTTTGAACAAGGAAGTAAAGTGCTTCGCCTAATATAACGCGAACAGTAAAATTTTAATGTGGAAGAATTTCCCGGATAGTTTCAGATTTCAGTAATCCGGGTTACCTTGAGCCCAAATTATATCCTATTTTCAAGACCAGTGCACATTCTTGAAAAAAGGAAATTGCAACAATATTACTGTCCGTTTCGGAAATGTTAACATCATTGTACACTCTCCAAGTTAACGTCTTCCGATCCTAGTTGAACTAAAAGTTGCCAATTCTCTTTCAGGTAATAAAGAATGCGGAGAAGATGAATTCCGTTGCGAGAAAAGTCGCAAGTGCATTCCTTATGAGTATTACTGTGACGGTACGAAAGATTGCGACGATGAATCCGATGAACAATGCGATGGCAAGTACTCTGTATTATTGCTCTCCTGGTCTACTAAATCACGGGAATAACTTACGCAAAAAACCCAACTAGGCCCTAAATCTTCGCAGCGATATTGATATTAAGATTATCGATAAGATACTGCAAAGATATGAATGCGGTAAATATTTTCTTAAAATGCAAAATTAGAGGTCATGTGTTATGTTTTTCGAATTCTAGGCTAATACATAAACTGGAAAAAATAACTAAATTGGGTTGGCGGTGGAGGTTGCTAGATACGCCGTTGATATATTAATCGAGAAGTTTCCTGGAATTCGCAAATTTTTTGAAAACTTTTTCTCAAGAACAAACATGGTCAAAGATAAGACTTAAGTTAGCCTTTCCCCATCCGTCAAAAGAACCGTGGTAGTCTGTTCACTAAACAAGACACTATGAGCTAATAAAACCTACATACACTTTGAGCTGATAATCTTCTCCTTTTTTGAAGTCTGATAAAACTGGTGCCTCTTATATGATGAAATTATTTAATTTTCAGAACCTCATACTCGGTGCCCGGGGAATGACTTCACATGTCGCAATGGACGATGCATCCTCCAGTCGTGGAAGTGTGATCACAGAGACGACTGCGGAGACAATTCGGATGAGGAAGACTGTCGTAAGTTGCTTAATCCTAGAACTAAGATCTCTGCATGTACTATTGGGTTGTTCGGAAAATAATTTCGTTTTTTCCCGACATAGGATTAAATTGTATTGTTTTGCACCCAACTTCACATTTAAGCTGTATAATTTGCATATGCTTTGAGATCTCATATAGCAAGGCTTGTGTGTGAAAAGGTCCAACTAGTTCTACGCAGTAGTTTTTGGTTGGTGCTCTTTTCAATATGGAGAGCGATAAGCAGCATTTATTTATCTTTCTGTTTTACAACAGAAAGAGTAAAAATGCTGTTTAAGCCAGAAAGAAGTTGACTGATGTATATGGAGAAGATGGGTTGACAGTATGCCAGTACCAGAGCTGGTTCGCTAAATTTCGGTCCGGCAATTTTGATGTCGAAGATGCACCACGTTCAGGAAGGCCAGTCAAAGCTGATAAAGGCTGAAACCAGCGAATGACAACACGTGAGATCAGATTGAGGTTAAATTTATCAAATTCAACAGTTTATAACCACTTGAAAGGCCTGGAATTATTCTCGAAGATCGATGTATAGGTTCCCCATGTTCTCAGAAATCTGTCGCCGCATTGACGTTTGCGATTCGCTTCTCAAACGTCACGAAAATTATCCGTTTTTGAAGCGAATCATCATTGGGGACGAAAAATGGATTGTATACAACAACGTCAAACGCAAGAGGTCATAAAGCAAAAAAGATGAACCGGCTCAAACCATTTCCAAAGCCAATATTCACCAAAAAATAGGTGATGCTGTCTCTTTGGTGGGATTTTAAAGGAATCGTTTTTTTTTTTCTTGAGCTTTCACGGGATAACACAACGATTAATTTGAAAACTGTCATTAGCTGGACAAACTGAATGATGCACTTCAACAAAAGGCCAACTATTCAACAAGAAAGGTGTCGTGTTTCACCAAGACGACACGATACCTCACAAGTTTGGTCACTCGCCAAAAGCTTTCCCAGTTTGAATGGGATACAATGCCCAATAAAGTATTTGTTCATTATACGAATACTGTCTTTCATTTCCACAAAAAAAAACAATTTTCGAACAACCCAATATTTGCAGCTACAAAATTTTTATTAGACATAAAGTATTTTTTCAAACGCGAGTGTTGTCTTTTTACTGCATTTAGTTTTAGTTTTTTAAACAAGTGTTTTATTTTGTGATACGCGCACCATTGGTGATAAGCCTCTTGCTAGTTGGTGGTACAAAAAAAAAAAAAAAAAATCAGTAATGGTGAGGATAGAAATGAAGAATTAAAAACTTATCGCAGATTTTTTTCTTAGAATTCATGTTGCAGTAAATGTATTAATGTACAGTCGAAGATCTTAATACTATTATAAATGCGAAAGTTTGGATGGATGGATGTTTGTTCCTCTTTCACGCAAAAACTACTGAATGGATTTTAATGAAACTTTTACCATAATGTAGCTTATACATCAGAATAACACATAGGCTATAATTTCTAACGATATTCGAAAAAGTTTGATTGGTAGCGCTTTTTTCATTCCAATTTAAGGTAAATTTTTCGCATAAATCCGCGAAGGCTTCCAGCAAAGTAATTCAGTATTTAGTGCATCATCTCAACTCCCTGTCGATAGCTAGAATTGCTTATATCATTTCAGCTTTTCGCATTAAATGTTCAAGGCTTTTCTCAAGTCAAATCAAAAAGTAATTTTTTTTTTCAGCTTCATGGTTAATATGAAGGTTTTTACATAGACATTGGAAACGAACGCGCCAGCTCTTGAACGAGCTTTTACTATTTGTATTTTAAAACATTAGTAGATTGTTCACGGCGTCAATTATATATTCTCGAATTTTGTAAATATGTGTTTTAGAGTATCGGTAACGTAACCGCTAGAAGAGATTGGCAACTAATAAATGGATTAGGTTCATTGTTTTCCAATTTGATGGAGCTTTAAATACAACTTAACGGTATTTCTTAAATTTGTTTGCTTTGATTGGTCACTTTCTCTGGGTACTTATAATAGGGCAGTTTCTTAGTATCCGATTGAACAGGAATTTTGCCAAATTTGCTGCAAGATTTTAATAACAGATTCTCGGCGATTTTTTCAACTGACGCCAGTTTTTGTGCCGAAGACTACGTATTAATACTTTACTTTTTACACGACGTAACCAAAATAAAACTATTATTGTCTGATATTTATCGACTGCAGCAAAATATCAATCATCGATATACTCCCACATTTGAAAAGTTCAGTTTTTTTTTGTTTTCCGATTCCTTATGTATCCATTACTACCCTTTAAAATTATGTCAAAAAGTAAAGTAACCCACATACTAAATTAATAAAATCCTTAAACAAGACTAAAATTACCAATAATTTGAATTTTTGCATAAATAACTGCTAAATGTTCCCTATTAATTTCGAAATCATTTAGGACAAACTTTTAACGTCATTTTATGGTTAGCAATAGTATCTCAGTATTTGACAACTATTTCTCTGACAAAAATTAGTGACATAATACACTGAAGTGTCAAAAGTCATGGGATACCTCTTAATATCGTGTCGGCCCTCCTTTTGCCCGGCGAAGTGCAACAACTCGACGTGGCATGGACTCAACAAGTCGTTGGAAGTCTTCTGCAGGAATATTGAGCCATGCTGTCTCGATAGACGTCCATAATTGTGAAAGCGTTGATGGGGCAGGATTTTGGGCACGAACAGACCTCTCGATGGTGTCCCATAAATGCTCAATGGGATTCATGTCGGGCGATCTAGGTGGCCAAATCATTCGTTGGAATTGTCCAGAATTTTCTTCAAACCAATTGCGAACAGTTGTGGCCCGGTGACATGGCGCATTGTCATCCATAAAAATCCCATCGTTGTTTGGGTACATGAAGTCCATGAATGGCTGCAAGTGATCTCAAAGTAGCTGCACATAAGCATTTCCAGTCAATGTTCGGTCCAGTCGCACTAGAGGACCAAGTCCATGCCATGAAAAAACAGCCCACACCATTACGGAGCCACCACCAGCTTGAACAGTGCCTTGCTGACAGTTTGGGTCCATGGCTTCGTGGGGTCTGCGCCACACTCGAACCCTACCATCGGCTCTTACCAGCTGAAATCGTGACTCATCGGACCAGGCCACGGTTTTCCATTCATCTAGGGACCAACCGATATGCTCACGTGCCCACGAGAGTCGCTGCAAGCGATGTCGTTCTGTCAGTAAAGGCACTCGAGTCGGTCTTCTGCTGGAATAGCCCAAGAAATCCAAATTTCTCCGCACAGTTCTAGCAGACACGTCCATTGTACGTCCCACATTGATTTCTACGGTGATTTGACGCAGTGTTGCTTGTCTGTTAGAATTTACGACTCTTTGCAGACGTCGCCGGTCTCGATCTTTAAGTGCAGGCGGTCGACCACTGCGCTGTCCATGGTGGGATGTTATGCCTGAAATTTCATACTCTCGGCACACTCTTGACACAGTGGATCTGGGAATGTTGAATTCTCTAACGATTTCCGAAATGGCATGACCCATGCGTCTAGCTCCAACTAACATTCCGCGTTCAAAGTCTGTTAATTTCACGTCGTGCGGTCATCATCACGTTAAAACCTCTTCACATGAATAACTTGAACAGAAATGAAAGCTCTGTAAAAGCACTGCGCATTTATACCTGTTCTATGCGATGCTACTGCCATCTGAAAATTTGCATATTGCTATCCCATGACTTTTGTCACTTCAGTGTAATACTTAATGTATTTTCATAAAGTAAGTAGGGGAGCAAAATTATCCTAGGTATCCCAAAACAGTTACGCAAAAATTTGACGACATTTTAAAAATCGCCAAGCGGTGTGTTCTGAGTTCTTTCAGTTCAGGAAAAAAAATCAAAGGTGAGTATATAAATTGTTTCTTAATATTATTACTGACCCAGGCAACGCCGGGTATTTTTGCTAGTTAAAAAATAAAACTATAGACTATTTTTTTAGAGTGCCCTTTAAATATAGCCATTAGGCATCGGTAAATCTCAAGATTGTCCTTTAACACCAACATAAGGATTGCATTGAATGTTTTATACGAGTATTTTAATATGATAAAAGAATAGTTTCTTATACTTATTGCTTTTAGTAAGAAAGTATCTGTAAAAA